>JANVCL010000214.1:41527649-41543650 GCA_026546855.1 Erythroxylum incrassatum | reverse complement strand
TTTAATTATTAAATCAAAATTTATTTGAAATTTATATATTTTTAAAATATATTTTAAATTTAATTATATTTATTAATAATTATTAAATTAATGTTATAAATTAAATTAAAATTGTGATTATTATTTATTATTATGATTTTTAGAAACAGGGTTAAAAATATACTGTACAACTGTATAATATGATAATAGACTATTTTGTAAATTTTTAAAAAATTTAGGAACTATTTCGTAAATTTAAAAAATTATCCGAAATGGTACCCGGTATTAACCGGTACCGATAAAGTACCGTATCAAAACTCAATCTGACACCAAATCTATTACAGTATTCGTAAGATTGGTTTCACCACACCTTCCAAAAAAAAATAAGTAGGAAAAGTTTCATTATACACTCTAGAATGTATTAATCTTAAATCTTCAACATCTAATTTTAGAATAGACATTCCATGATTTGTTTTTAGTGATTATCATTATTAAGTTTTTATTTTAAATTAATTAAGTTAATTTTTAGGTTTTAGAATACTTGTACACAACTTTTTTCCTTTCGTAATAACAACAAAAAAAAGTGTGCATGACGCCATAACGGACGCATGACTAGCCCTTTATATTAAATCCACTTATAAGGATGGCAATTGTTGGCTTAAAGGCTTAAATTTAATTGTTTTCGATAGGTTAACCTACAAATTAGGCCCAGGTTTAAATTAACTTAAGATTTAATTATTTTAAATAAAATAATATCGTTTTATTTAAAAGAGTTAGATTTTAAGAAATCTTAAGCTAGGACAAGTTAAGCACAAATTTAATTAAAAATTAAATTATACTATATTTTTTATTTTAAAAATTTTGGCGGAGCTGCCGGTTGTCATCCCTACTTTTGCACGTTGCAACCTCCAATCATCATGTTCTTAACATCTCTTGTGTGGGCTATGAGTCACTTAATTCTGAATGATAGTCAATCGACACCATTAATTTTCTTGAGCTTCTTCGAGTACTTGAGCAGGCATGCCATGCCTGTTTCTAAGATTATGTTCTTGTTTCGGTTATTGATAAATCTCGCTTTAGAGATTATACAGTAGTCCTAAAACAAAGAAGATTATGGCCCACTAGAGTTGATTAACAATTGAACTAATTTATGCTTGCCTTCGTCTCGATTCTCATCAACTTTTTTTTGAAGTGTAAATATCAGTGATAAATATGGAATATATACCTGTATTCTCTAGAGCCATTCTTATGAATATCTGTGCAGTCTGCCTAGTAGTAATAGTATAAAACAAGTATATCAGAAACCAAAAAGTGCACTTACCAATCTTACGATCTCTAGGCCAGAAGAAGAAATGGAAAAGAAAGACCAGAAGGGGTCCTAAAAACTTCTACTGAAGTATACTTGCAGAGCATTAAGTTCCCAACTGATTTATATCATACCCATTGTCCTCTGTTAGTGACCTTGGATGATGACTCCTCATCAATCTCACCCAACCATTATCCTTCTGTGCTCAACCAAATTGCTAGCTTTCCAAAAAGTAGTATTGTTCTGTTTAATACCAAAACTGCAACTATCTATGGACGCATCGAGATGATTGGTGACCACCATTACTCAACTACTGTCCTGTATCGACAAGCCGTACTCAGTTCTGGTTACGAATTAGCCACAAAACTCAAATAAGAAGTCTCTTAACTTTCCACAAAATATCAAGGAGAGTTATATGCAAGGGGCTTAACATTTTTTAAATCTGATCTGCCTCCAGTGAATTAACATCTAAAACGAATGTGCAAAAAGAATTCAGAGCTTATGAATTTTGAAGCTTGGCATTCTGAAGATGGTCAGGCACATGGTGCAAATGAACTTGGAATAATGCACACATGATACGATTAAATTGTTTCACGAGTTAGATCTGATAAAGAATGACTCATAAATTTGCTGCTTGGTACCTAGCTTGAATCATAATAATATTTTAGTTTCATGAACAGAATCCTAAGATGTTGCTAAAATGTATTTCCGAGTATCAACCACATTCTGAAGTTAACAATTGTCAGATAATACAGTCAATCTAGATAGTCTTTTTTCTGGACAAAACCAAACACAACATGTGCAGACTAAACGAGTACAGAAAGTGAACCATATTCAGAATCAGATATATAAATCTTCGTCTTTTTTCCCTCGAGAAGTTATAATGGAATAAGATAAAGACAAGAAAGTTTTCAATTAAGACTTGGCATTTTCTAGATTTACAGATTAATTTCCGGAATACGAATTGCCATACTGTGTATACGCTTTTTCTCTTTCTTTAATCAATAATTTTCCAAATTAATCAGCTGCCAACAAACAGTCACCTCCATATCGGAGGTTACTTTCTTTTTGCTGTTATGGAGCTGAAGTTAAGTTAACCCTGCAATTGGGAAAAAACGCTGCAAAGAAGAATCATTTCACCCTATTCCCAGCTCGAGCTCGACCCTAACTCCAGGGAAAGCAACCATGGTGGACAGACACGTGCTTGTGCTACTTCCCACTTCTACTTTCCAAACACCAATTAGTTTTGCAACCCTGCCAGTTTTTATGGCCAAAGCATTTAATATCCAACACCACTCATTCCCAGTTTCAGTATCAAACGGACAGGATTGTGACTTCACAACAAACTCCGTATCAACCGTCCCACCAAAGTTATTATTCCAAGTCCAGCACTTACATCACAGTCTCATCTCAGCTTCACCACTTGCATTTTAAGGCGGGTCGGGTCACATTAATTGGATATCGAATGCAGTTTCAGAAATCTAGTAATCCCAATTGTCACCCACATCCATAAATTACTTATAACCTGGTCCTATCCATATAATCTATCTTATAAGATTATTTATCCATAAAATCGGTAAAAATAACATTAGTTATCTATCTCATAAACCTACGTAACATAGTTGGAGAGAATTGAACTCGACTCAGAAAGCACCAGATCTTTAGTATCAAAGCCAGATGATGTTTCCTAATGATCCAAAAAAGACACCTTAATTGCCTCTCTAAACTTAGAGTCAACGTCCAGGTTAGCTAATAAAGTGAAGACTAATAACCAGGAACCTTCATAACAGGAAGTTTTTGATCTCTTCCAAGTCTCCAGCACATTTAACATTTTCTTTATATCATAATAATAAGATTACAAGGCTTACTTTGTTTGCAATATTGATTAATATACCAACTATTTGAATGACATCACATACATAATAAAAACTACATGACATGTATGTATATTCAAGGCATCTGGATCGGCTTCGTCTCCCCAGATGATTCAAAGTAAAACCATGATGAGCTTAATATGTATATTTTTACTTTTCCCCTAACAATCCATCTTGTTCGTCATCTTTCAGAGATGTATATATAAATTACCACATCAGCATCTCCAGTCCAACCGGACCTCGCCGGGACCCACTATGTGCTGACTAGGCTTCCTGAAGGATACAATGTGGCTACTGACCATGAAGGCTGTTACACGTTCCGATACCCTAATATCCTCCATCTTCAATTCCTGCAGTCGCCGGACGTATTCCGGCACGTGAACTAGATCCCACACAACTCCAATCCCATCAGGCTTCAGAACCCTAACCATCTCACCCAACACCCTCATTCTCTCAGCTGCTGCCTCCACGCTCCGGTTGCCGTATTCTTTTCCTACAGTGTGCACAAAAAGAGCAGAGACCACAACATCAAAGTAGTTGTCGCCAAATGGTAAGCTCCTCACATCACCCTCCTTGCAAGTCACATACTCTCCTACACCTGATAACATAAAAACACTCACACATGCTAAGTTCATCATTCAAATTAAACATACAAAACCGTCAACATCAAATGTATATATGTCAACGAGAAGAATTCAAGTACAAGTTGGACTTATCTTAATTTGTTGGATTTCTTTAACAAAACTCATCTTAATGCTATTAATTTTTTATACATAAGGCCACTTCCGTTTCATTGTTCAAATTTGTAGAGTAAAATCAGAGATTACTCCATCATATAGTCAAATTCCAAAAAAAAAAACTAATTTAATTTAATTACACATGCCCACCTTCCATGTTGGCTGTACGGAGAGTTGACAAGGTTGTCCGTTTTGACCGGTCCAAACCGACAACACGACCGGAGCTACCCGTTTTCTTCAACTGAGTCGCCACCGAGTTTAGCAATATCCCACGGCCACACCCAACATCCAAAGCCAACTTCACCGTTGACCAATCACCGACACACCCCACCATTCTCTGCGTCATGTCGTGATGCAACGCCAACGAACTATAAAAGAAGTTCCCGGCGGCGAAAAAAAGGCAAACCCCTGACAGAGCCGTTACGCAACCTGTGAACCCAGCGGCAAAGCGGGCAGCGCCACCTGGGCCGTTTCCAAAAAGGAAAAAGGTCTCCAAAAAGCTGCAGATGGGTTCGAAGTAGAAAAGAAATGTGAAAGAAAGAACAGAGAAGAAGACGGCATGGAACAAGAGGAAGAGAAGTGTTTGCCACTGGTCCATGCCGTAGATGGCGTAGATCTGGGTCCAATCTCTGGTTGTGGATGTGGGTTTTCCATTTCTAGGATTGAAATGGTGGAGGTGAGGCCTCACCGTGAGTGACATTGATGGTGCTTGGCTTGTTTTGTTCTTGTGGACTCTGCAGTGAAGAAGTGAGCTGTTATAATAATACCACAAGTGAAAAGATCGTGTCTTGGAGGAACTTTAGTGAGAATTTGAGGAGAAATGAAGTAAAAGAATCAAATTTACAACAGAATCTGGTATGATTTTTCTTTATAGATCAACCGAAATTTTGCAGCCAAAAGCTTGGGTTTTTATCAAGTGCTTGTTTACTTTTTGATTCTCAGACGGAAAACTAACTTTTTTTTTAAGACGTTAAGAAAATTATTAGAGTTGAAGCGATGTAGAACTAATTAGCTAATCTACGGTAGAGCATATTTCACTAACCCAAGAAACACAAAGTTGAGTATATCTCGCTTTTTCTGTAGAAGCTGGAGAAAAAAAAACCTTCTTTTATGCTTTCCTCTCACTTTTCCAGAGAAACAAGCGGAACCCAGAAATGCAGAGGTTCAAACTCTCAGCACCAATATAAACACATCAGATCCACTTCCGAGCAGAAGGAAAAAAACCATCTGCCCATCATACAAATACAGCACAAAGGGGTAAAAACATCACAGAACAGGGCTCCAGTAGCGGCAGAAACCGGAAAAGAAAACAAAGAGTAAACAAGAGACAGCTGATGAAGAGAAGATCAGTGGCAATAAATCTCCAATTGTCAGGAAATAACGATTATTTGTTACTGAGAAGATAACAACAATGATTATATATCAATCTGTACTGTTGTCTGAGCACTTCCCACTACAGCACACAACTTCAAACGCGCTTGGTTCGTCGTTTTGTGATCTTAAGTTTTACCACAGAGAGAAAAGGAAGCAGCTCTTTTTCCATGGGAGTTCTTACGGAGGACAGGTGCGTAGTTTTCGTACGGACATTACAGACATATGAGAGAGACACGAAAGAGAAGGTTGTTGTCTAATAAGTGTGGTTTTGCATTGTACTTGTATAGTGTGTCAAAGGGCAAAAGACGGAATACAAATTACTGGTGGAGGCAAATTGCGGAATAAATTTGGTTTGCTGAGAAGTCATCCAAGTCAGTGTAGGTTTTGAAATGCAACATGTAGTCATTGGGTTTGGAGGGATTGAAAAACTGACTAGAAGATTTATGAACACGTGTGTCGCCGGTGAAACACTAGTTTCCTTCAAAAGTTTATGGCTATAATTGTAATAAATAAGATAGGTTAATTAATTACTGATTACTGATACGATATTTATGATAATGTATTGCTAAGATCATATGGATTACTGTTTAAAAGTTTACTACCGCTTGTACTTAACAGTAACATGATTCCAGATCATGACAAACTGATAAAATTCTAAAATCTGGTGCACCACGCACGTTTATAACTTTAACTATGATGGAAATGGTATTTCGAGGTAGATTGTGCTTATGAAATTAATTAAACCAACGTCTTGGCATAAAAGTGATATTTTACAGTATAATTACCCTATCCTTAATTGAAAAGTCTTTCCTTTTAATGCGAAGAAACTACTATTATTATTTAGTATGCAAGGCTTTTCATTATACACAATTGATGTAAGAAACAAGTAATACAGAAAAACAGCGAAGCAAAATTATGACTTAGGAGGAGGTTCGTATAAGTTTTACTAATATTTGGCCAATTAAACAAGGAATTTGGAGTCTACACTTAGATCCTTTTGAATGCTAAGAAGATTTATGCAAGACCACCACATGAAAATGACATGAATTGTTCATTTCTTATCATCTTTCTTACTTGTATATGTGGATTTGATCAAGTATTCATAATTTTCCTTGTTAATCGATTGTCTTCTGGTTCACAAGTCCTAGTTAATCGATTGGACTAGGGCCTCTTGAATCGACCTGGCTCCTGAGCCGAAACCAATAAGAACGCAAAGAGGTGGCCTTTGACAACCATACAAAATGCCGTCGTCTTTAAAGTTTAAACAACACACTGGTTGCCGTTTAAGCCTCACCACGTTCCAGACAGTGTAAAGTAACTATCTTTCACTCTTTATGTACGCAATTCCGTCTAAATGCAACTTCTATACAAAATAGAACAGAACTGAAATATGTGGTATTAAAATAACATTATTCAAGATTTTAATTCCAGTTTTCCACTCTATTTCGAAATATACTTTTAAAATTCTCCTTTATGCTAAAGGTCGTGAGTTGGTAAAAATACTGTTTATTATTCAAAAAGGTAAATTCCACCATCTTTTTATTGTTCATTTTAGTTTAACATTAAGAAAAATTTTAAAATGTAAGAGTTCATTATCACCTGACTTTGCATAGCAAGCAGTCGTTAAAAATTCATGTTTATAACGAGCGAGTGGCCGGGATTTTGATATGGCAACAAAGACAAACGAAGTAGCTAAGACTGAGTTAAATTAACAACGATGTAAATTAGACAAACCTATAAAAAACAATCAACCAGTAAAGTAATAGCCACATACGTGTTATGTAAGAGAGAAAAAAAATTAATGGCGCAAATCACGGAATAGATGGTGATAAATTAAAGACCTTATGTTGGGGGTTTGAACCTAAAAAATTGAAAATTGATTGAGAATTAGCTTTCTGCAAAGATCTTTTTGACCGGCAAATTATGCTGTAAGCTCCAAATGGATTTGGAAAGAGGTCGCCTGCATCTGCATCTATCTTCTTCCCTTGATAGTAACCCTTAAATTTGAAAAAATTCAAATATGAGACGTCTATTTTTTTTTTTTGGCATGAAATTGACTCTTTTAAGTAGAGCATTTGTCAAATTGCGATGCCCGAATTTTAATATACCCTTTTGCCATTTGTCTTCTCATTTTTCAACATTAAGGATCCCCAAATGTTGAGAATTTGGAAAACAGAACACTAAATATTAAATGAAAGTGTAGGCCAGACTCCACTTTGACAAAGAGGGAAAAAAGGAAATGGGACCCGAAAAGAGAAGAAAACGCGGGAATGACATGCATGAAAGCTAAGCTACTGAGTACTAACGGTGTCAATTGAAGGAGGCACGAACCTTCCATCCTCTTTATGCTTTTCTTTCTTTGACAATTCGCACAATGCCTGTTTTACACTGACGCTCACCGACTTCAAATGCCCCGATTATTTCTACGACTAACTGTTATTATTTTCAACATGTATTAATTGTCAACTTTCCATTTCCAGGAAAAGATAAACCATTGCTGTTCGCTCCTTGTTTTGAAGCCATTTTGTTCATTGAGATGTTGTCGGTGAGTTGAGTCAAACAAATTAAACTTCAGTTTTACAACTAATCTAGGTCATCCCAATTAATAAAAAAGTTGTCTTTAGCTTTTCAAAATTCTGGAATAGGTCATCAATTGTTTGTATTTGTTTTTTACATTTTACAAACTGGTTGTTTCTGTAATGCAAATCCTTAATCTTTTAATTACAAAAAAATAATTCATAGCGTGGTAAATATTTTTCTTCATTATCTTTTTTTCATATTTTGAATTTTGTACGGCATTTACCTAATTAATTACATAAATTTTCTTCGAACTTACAAAGGGAGAAGAGAAAAGAGTGACAAAAAGATTTATATCTTAGTATCAGCGGCCAAATATGAGTGGTCTTAATTACGGAACGAATAGGTATAGAAAATATTTTAATTTTTTTTATACTTTGGAGAGAAACTAATTCCTCGAGAACGCAACTGATATAGCATCGTACTGGAGAAGCAAACCAAGACGTGGCTTAGAGAAATCCCAAAGAGACCAACGTGAAAAGCCAGAAGACCATTGTTTAGCTAGAAAATTCGCACCCTAATTTCCCTCTCTAAGTTTATGTTGAAGAGAGCAACACCACACTCTTCTAAGGAGTCGTCGAATGTCAACAATAATGGCCAAATAAGGATGAGATAAGGGACATGAGCTCTTGATAAGATTAATCGTTTCAGGTGAGTCAGACTCCACAATCAACTTGCCGTGATCACGGTCCCAAACAAGAAATAAATCTTATATATAACACAAAATTCAGCTAGCATGGTGGTTACATGCCCAATGAAACCGAGAAACCAACCAACCACCGTTTTGAGAGTCAATCAAACACTTGGAAGGTCCAAAAGCAAACTCTATAAGTAGGGTTATATCATACGTAATAGGGTAAGTGCACAGTACAGCATTTGTAAGGGTAATAGCAAGAAACACAAATGCATGGTGGGTTTACGATACTTCCCCATCTCCTTCTACTTGGGGAATGCAACCAATTTCTTTTACTAATTCAAAAGCAACTTTCATGAAGATTGTGGTCCATATCCTTTAAGCATGCATTGTTTTTATACATTACATGTGGAGACATGAATGATATGGTTCATAGTTTCTCGACTATGTTTAAGATATTTTTGAGTCCATGGTTATTTATCATCAAACCAAGTAAAAACTTTTCTAAGCATAATTAAAGGATTGCTTGAAAGTGAAGACGAGGATTCTTACTTTCTCAAATAATGATATTTGTTTTACTTAAAAACAAAAAAAACAAAAATCTACGCAAATAACCTTTACTCAATTTATTATAAAGGACTCAAATCTTGATAAATGATATCACCAAATTAAGATCCAATTTTTGATGATTAAAGGAAAATATTTTTAAAAGATTAATTATAGAAAAAATCTTAAAATTTATTCAATTTTACAATATTAGCCTGAGTTTTAAAAGTAGTATTAAAATATCTCAACTTTTAATTTGTTGTGAAAATAGACAAACGTTAAGTAATAAACCAATTCAAATTTTTTATATACTGCGTGTTTGACACAAGTCCCTATTTTTCTAACTCATTTCTTTAAAAATCAAATAAATTAAAACACAAAAAGTTATTGTATTGTTATGTTCTTAATTCTTGATGATACAAAACTCTCCTGCGTTGTGAGTGTCGTAGTCTCTTGCAATTGTGTGTGAACTCTCGATCGCTATCTATGGAGTGTCTCTAGAGTGTTGATATTGTCTCTTACGATTGGGTGCAATTGGGAGTGTCTCCTACAGTTGAAAGGTGAGTTCATCTAACCTTAAGTTATCATTTTGAGAAATAATTCAGTGTTGTTGAGTATGATTGTTTGATCTTTTGCAAATATTATCATTCTTCTATTCAATTTCAAGCATCTTCAATTCTTTCCAATAACCTATTTTCTGAACAAAGAATGTTCAGAAAAGGATTACAATGACTTCAAAGCAAGGAATCCTAAGACTTTCTTGAAATCATTTGTTAGTACAAAGCCAAAGTATGAAATTGTTCGTAAGAATATATTAGATACATTTAATGGATTCACATGTGGAGCATGATCAAAAACCTTATTAATATGACAAAGGATATTCATATTGTTTTAATGACCTGAATTCATAAAAAAAGAGATATAATGTTCATACTACAAATGAAATAAGTCCAAGGGTTAGAAAGAAGATAGAGACTGCATGATAGGAAGCAAGACATTGTATCATTATGAAAAATGGAAGTTTGAAGTTCGAAGTAACGTGTTTTGCAAATAACTTCATTGTTGATTTACAAGCAAGTACATGTTAGTGTAGACATTGAGATTTAATGGGAATCTAATGTAAACATACAGGGGAAGTACATCAATGGGTATGTAAGTTGATACTAAAAACCTGAGTGTTGATATTACAAATGTGAGTGTTACTCAAAGAAAATGTTTGAAAGACCTAAGAACGTTAGAAGAAGGGATAAAGATAAAAACCCACAGAATCCAAACAAGTTGAAAAAAGTTGGAGTGCTCAAGCAATGTCAACATTGTTTTGAAGTTGGTCACAATAAAAGATGATGCAAAATAAGGACCAACCTTTAAGACAATATGAAATTGCTAAGGTAAATGTATACTAATTTATAATTGTGTTTGTGATAAATATTTTTTAAATAATCTAATCATTCACTTCAAATTTTACATGTATAATGTAGAAAAAAAACAAGGAATATCCAACATTGACAATGTTATAAGAAGAAGAGACTATCTATAAGATTCAACATTGCAACATCTATCTTACAAAGGGAGAAGAGGGTGGTGAGTGAATATTCATTTTTAATTTTGGTTTTCCATCAATTCTTTAAAATATCATAAATGTTTATGTGTATATAGGCCGCCCAACGATATGGAGTAACATTTCGAGAAGTTAGTGGGAACACTTATTTCACGGCTTGCTACTAAATTACAAATCCTGACTAATTGTTCATTATTTATTCTTGATTGATCATATTATATTTTTCATTTATGAATGTTTTATAGACGAGTGGAAATAAACTTCAAGTGTCTGAACCAACTCTTCTCAAGTTACAAATGCTTAAACAATAGCTACAACACTAAGGAGATTCAAATTAAGGACTAAAAAGTTAACTCTAACAAAATCTCAAATTAATGATGGGGAATTAACACCAGAATGAGTCATGCTTAAAATATGTGTTGTGATTTTGATATGCATTTGAAATGTGTGTTATGATATGAATATGAATATGTATTTGAAACTTTGGTTTGTGATTTAAATATGTATAGGGATGTTTAATTGTATTGAATAATTTATTTGAATATAGATAGAAATGTTGGACTGTATTGAATAATTGATTTGGACATGCATAAGGACGTTTGATTGTCTTGGCCATAAAAAGTATTGGTCATTCTCAGTTGCCATCATAGATTAACATTAGCCAGTGTGTCAAAGAGTAAAGAAAAACGTAGGCTAAAAAATGTAACTTCCAAGATATATTCATTCCATATAATTGAGCTTCTTAAGTTGCAAGAGTCATCAATATGTGTCGAGGAATACTAAAAAAAAAAGGATGCTACAACAAGAGTAATCTTCCTAAAACTGCACTTTAGACATTTCCGATTTCTACATTCTCAAGTATTTATTAAATCACGAAAGGATCATCCATGCCAGAAAACCACTAGAATCAAGCCTCGTGACAACAGCTTCAATTATGTTTTTCCCTAATCCCTATATATTGCAGCTTAATAAAATGAGTTCTCCTGAAAAGAAAAAGAAAAACTTGCACCAGGGATCTGTTAATGGATATTTAACAAATCTAATTAAATAATCTTCTATATCACCTAACTCTACATATTCAACTTCTTACATGTAGAGTTAGTAATTATAACATGCTCATTCGTGTTTAATTAGCGTTTTTAATGGAGAAGATACTTTGGAAACAAGGATCTAGCATATGCAATTATGCATATCTCAAGCTTAAATGTCCCGGATTAATTGATGCGGATTCATGTGGTATATAATAAATATGTGTACGATGTGTGGGATCGTCATTTAATTACAACTAACAATTTTTTAAGTGTCTAGTAAACAGGATTTGATAACATCTGGCCCAGAAAATCCTCTTTCTCGGAACCACCATCGTTGATTCGTGGTGTTATTGGGAAAATAGCGGCTCTAAGCACAGGATAGTGTCGGCACGGCTCTCAAGTCTCAATCATACAGACTTATAGATCATGTTAGGTTAGGTCCACAGGATTTTTATTCCCATATCAATCAGTAAATTAAATAGGAGTTGGATGCAGGGCTCTCTTTCAACGTGAACGTAGAATCTGTTTTTATTTAACTATGCAAAGTATTAAATGAAGTCTAATAAACTAGTATATGCCTTACTTTACTTTCCAGATCTCCCTTCATGTAAACGTACTTGCCTCTGTGCATTCATTTCGAAGACAGCTGTTGGCCTCGTGAGGGCAGAGGTTTATAACAACAAGATTATGTGAAAATTTCGTAAAATGCTAAATCTAGAAAGATCTAATATACCTTATTCTTAATTAATAGATTGAATATTTTAAAATGACCAATTAACCTCAAAATTGAATTTTATACCAAAAGGAGACTCCATTGAATTTTCTTTTATAAAAAATAATGAAATTAAGTTTCATCGGTTTAAAATTAATAACTAGATTATGTAAATGTAAAAAATAAACTTATTGAAACTGACAGATACATTTTTTTTCTTAACTTTTCAGCATGTTTTAAACTAAACCTATGTTTCTTATTTCATATCATATTTGAGAGTGAGTTAATGATTCACAAGTTATTTAACCAAAAAAAATAAAATTTAAGAGCTTTATTTACTCATATGCATAGAATGTTGAATAATTCTGTAACTTAACTTATATTATGTTTTTTTGGAATAAACTTATATTATGTTAAAAAGTATCAATATTGAAAAATCATTCTAGTAAACCACTCTAAAATATTTTATGCAAAACTAACACAAATAATATGATTGTTTGGTTTTGTAACCTTATCTTAATTTGTTTTAAAGTGAAAAGCCTAATATATGACTACAACTAGTAGTTTTGGTGACTAGAAACATCATAGTCAGATCTTGAAATTGAGATGCCGATTTCTGCACTATCGATTAGCTTAGGTTGCTGTGTAAAAAGTTCAAATTAAGTTGAAAAACAAAACATGTTTCTGTTTAGTTATAGTTGATAAATTCTGTTTATAAGAATTTAAAGATTTGTGAATAGAACTAGATAAATTGTTTGGATAAGCTTAGTTTCTCCGAAAGTTTTATGGCCTATAGCTTGAGACCACCATGAGCCCACCTTAAAGTTCTTCCAAGTTTAGTGAGGTTCAGCCAAACCACAACAACGATCAGGTCACAATAAGCAATAATTTATTTAAGTCTTAGTTTATTATAATGTTTTTGACCAAAAATAATATAATGATATGGCGAGATAACTAGTGCAGAATCAATTTATAGTCAATGCCAAGATCTAACGGAGCATTACTAAAATATTGCTTCCACGTATGTAAGGAGCTGCCTAACCCATTACCTTGTCATATTATTCAAGCCTAAATTTTGAGTCCAAGGTATAAAATAATGGGTAAAAGACACTTGATTCTTATGTCATTTCCAATGTTTTAAAAGACAAGAAGATTTATGTTTAAAAGGTTTAATTGATATTAAATTGATTAAATAAAATTTTAAAATTTAAAATATAATTAAAGAAGATAGTAATTATCTATCAAATAATTTAAAACTTAATTGTTAAATAAAAAACTGATTAATTTATAAAATGGACAAATTAATTAATAAACTAATTATTAATCAAAAAATTGATAGATTTAAAGTTTTCATTGGTTAAATCGGTTGAATAAGTTTATTTTTTATTCATTGATTATTTCACTTATTCTTTAAAAATATTTCAATTTTCCTAAAAATATTTGTAACAGTAAAATATTTTAAAATATAAAATATATTTAATTTTTGTCAAGTTACTGTAATAAATTATTATATAATTGATTATAAAGTACATAATAAAAAATTATGATCGATTTGTTTTATTTTAATAATATCGAAATAATTCTATAAATTTATTTTTAGATATTTTTGATATCAGAAGATATTATTTTGAGTAATTTTAAATCATAGAATATTTTTAAAGTAATTAGAGCCACATAAAATAAGATATTTGTATATTTTACCTTAAAATAAACTGATCTCTTAGATACAATTTCCTTTCATCAGCTTTTTCATAAGTATCACAAATGCGTCAATTTATACGGGCCTATGTCAACCATAAGCATTAATTTTGAAAACATAGCTGTCACTAAAAAACTAGAAAAAGCGTACCTAGCCGGCTGTTTTATAAAAGTGAAACCCACATCCACATGCTATGTGAGCTGCCTAAATGGATGCTATGGGACCTAGTGTTGGAAAACACATTGTTTAATTGTTAACCTTACAACTTAGTCTTAATGATTTTCACTTATTGGGCTTTGAATTATTAATCAGTGGGTGACTTTAGCTGCTGATTACGGTCCAACTCCTAGGATTGGGAATCTACTTAGCCGAACATTGCTCCACGCCTACATTCATAAAAGTTAGATAGACTCGCTATCCTGCTGATATTAGTTTTAAAACTACTTTAAATGTTTAAAAGAGCGTTCTCAGAAGAAGAAAAATATTTTTATGTGTTTTGTCAATAAATCATAGTTTTGGGAAAGCTTTCGTTCTAAATCATAGTTTAAAAAGAAACATTCGTGACCCACGACAATTGTGGTGGAGTAGCACGGACTCCTCCATCTTTAATCAAAGTTTTGAGTTCGAGTTTTAAGAATAGAGTCGTTTTAAAACTTGTGAAGGTGAGCTTTGCCACTTGAAAAGGTCTTATCCGACTCAAATTTGAATTAGTCAGTTGCTCATGTGGCGTCATATATTAGATAATTTAACAAAAAGAAAGAAGCATCGTATACATGGATTTTAAAACTGACATTTAAAAAATGATTTTGAATGGCTTTATTATGTAAATTTGAACAAATCCATTATATTTCTGTTGTGGGATAGAATATATTTACGTTTAAGAGTGTTTGTTATCCTTTTCATTTGTCATGCTTACACAAACAATTCAGACAGCAATCTTACAAAACACTACACATTTGGTTCGGAGTGATTTAGTGCTCTTTTTTCCTTAAATAATCACATTGCCTATGCTGCCAATACTTTCAATAAGTATTTCTCTTGCGTAAATATTGTTTTCTCTTGATTTTTTCGAGCAATGAAAATTTGAAAATAACCTGAAAGTCTGTCCAAAAAAAGAATAATACATGTGCCCGACTATCCGTTTTAACATTAATTTACGAAAGGCAGAAGACAATGTTCCTTTCTGATTGCAGCAGCCTTTTCTACTTAACAAATGTCTAACCTTAAATAAAATATGCTTCATGTTTAGTAGAATTAGTTCTAGCATAAAAACGAAAAAGTTGAAACTTTGGGCTAGGACATTGTTTGAAATGCTGAAGTCCAGTAATACACTGGAGATTACGTTTAAAGGAATCAAATCAAAGCAAAGAACGATGATTAATACTTTAGGACAGCAGTGTACTAGTAAAAATTTCCAATGGTGTCACCTGCAAGTAGCCTTCGCTAGCTTGTGGACCTTTTGCCAGCTCTTAAAGATAAAAGCAACAAGATACTTAGACAGCGACGAGATCATCTATCTGTTTGGAATGTGCCAACTTTGTTACTTTTTATTTTATCCACATATTTGTGTAGTTTTATATAAATACGTGGATAAAATTTAATAAAATAAAGTAAGAACTGATGAGTAGAAATAGAAGATCTGTCCCACTGTAGTCAATAACTCTGACAGTATGAATTTAATTATTATTCTTAGGAGTTGTAGTTATTTTCAGGCATAATTGCTCCAGTTTGTTTATTGCTATTTGTCTTAAACAAAAGAAGGAAAAACTGTTGGGAAAGGGGGTGTCGGTCACGCAGCGGCAACAAATCAGAACCAATAAATCTTTTCCTGTGTGAACAACCACAACTAATCCAAAAACAGCAGCCAACAAACTCACCAATGAGCACAAAATTAAGCAGCAATAAATAAATAACACAGGCAATTTTTACGTAGAAAACCTTCCTCAATATGAGAAAGGAAAAACTACGGGACCT
>JANVCL010000214.1:41508211-41522870 GCA_026546855.1 Erythroxylum incrassatum | reverse complement strand
TGCAATGGAATGCATCACTTACATTGCATGCACTTATTTGATCACATTCACTTATCATCAGACCGTAGTCCGGCATTCATCATATAGTTGAGCATTCACTTATTTCATTTTACATGCAATGCATATTTTGAAAACATTTAATTCATCTTATTCACATACAATGAGCACTTCAATAATTCAGATTAATCATCACAATCATTGGGCCTTCTGTTCGAAATCTAAACACAATTAATCACATTCATCATACAGAGATCGATGTATACAAAATTCAAATAAAGCAAACAATAAAATGAGAGCATCTAGGTCTACTCACAGTACACTCCAGATTAGCATTTGCTTTCAAAGTCTAGGAACGTCTGAATGCGGACACTTGACCTGTATAGCCCATTTATGTAAGACGCATATTGCATTCACATCAATAATTGCACACTTATAAGCATTCATTTATGAACAAATGTATTAATGGACTATGTACAATGCATCCTTAATGACAATCCCGGGTATATGGTCTAAATCACATATTAAGTGCATTCCCATTTCAAAATTCATGTGTGCCCAAATGAACTTAGACTTACACTTCATTTGTACATGATCATTCTAAATGCTCCTTTCAATCATTACTCTTTTTATAAGTCTAGCTTATTCATAAGCTTACACTTCAAGAACACTTGGTTACTATATATCTAACTCAATTTCTTGTCAACTCTTTTCTAACCTCACATGATCTTATAATATCAAATTTCTTTCCATAGCTTAGCAATTTAAACATATGCACACACTTAGGCACATTTCCCGTATACACAATAACCATAAATATTTTACCCACCTAGTTTGCCTACCAAAACTCCAAGTCAAAATTGTCTTTCCTCTTACTTTTTCTCTTCTTAAATAACTTCAAAATCTCACTTGAAGGATAAGGAAATTAAAACACTAGCTTGTTTTCTCTTCTTTCTCTTTTTCATTATTTTTCATGCTTTCTCTCTCTTATCTCTCTTCTCATCCACTCATTTTTCTTCTCTAGAATCTTCTCATTCACGTTTTCTCCTTTGTTTATAAACAAGACAACACTTTTTCTTCCAATTATGCCCTTAATGATTCCAAAATGTCCATTTTATCCTTCCTTATAGGCTTACGTTCTTTTAAACTTAAGTGTCTTGCCAAAAATACCCTTGAACATTTTGTCATAACATTTCTTCTAGAAAAATGTCCCTCTATGTCTCATCTTTCCATTGACACCAAAATCACTCAATTTGGTTCAGTAATTTGGAAGATATGCCTCAAATATTATCGAGTTATTCATATTAAAAAACAGTGTACTACGCCCCACTTCCATTCATAGACTAAACATCTTATTGTAATTGGACTTCTTGAGACAATTTGTAGGTCTATATCTCTAGATTACTCCAATTCAAAATTCATCTCATTTGGATTCCTATAGATCCAGATACAATCAAAATACTGAAGTGTGTTCAGTTGAACATCACCAGTTCATACTATTTAAGAGCACACTCACTATACCCGTCCCACTCTTTTCACTCAATCTTTCTCCATTAATTTCAGATAGGTTCCATTTTTGGTGGAGATGTAGAGAAAAGTCTTACAAATACAATGGTTTAAAAATCAAGTCATTTGGATGTCTAGAGAAGGAGTTATGGTCAAAAGAAGCAACCATGTTTACGACCTCAATCAAACAAACCTATTTTGGCTCAATTTCCATAGCTTTCATAAATAATGTCGGATTTATTTCTTGTTTGGACCATTGGAATGAGGACTTCGAGATCTACAACTTTCATGAAGATCTCGAAGATAAATTCTGTCTTTTGGAGGCTCAAAAATAGAACATAAGTTAGATGATGAACAATAAATTCGTCTTAGAACTTTGTCTTACTTTCACTTCTTACAACTTCGTCTTACTTTTGTGTCTTACAACTTCGTCCTACTTTTGCATCTTACTACTTCATCTTACTTTTTCTTCTTACAACTTTGTCTTACTTTTGCGTTTTACTTTCTTTCTTCTTACTTTTGCGTCTTACAACTTTGTCTTACTTTTCTGTCTTACAACTTCGTCTTACTTTTGCGTCTTACAACTTTGTCTTACTTTTTCGTCTTACAACTTCGTCTTACTTTTAGTTCGTCTTACTTTTGCGTCTTACAACTTCGTCTTACTTTTCCGTCTTACTTTCACTTCGTCTTACTTTTACGTCCAGAACGTCTCCACTTATAAAGATCATAACTTTTGACTCCGATATCCAAATTTTTCATACTATATATTGTTGGAAAGATAAAAGAAAGATCTACAACTTTTCAGAAGGAAACTTTGCCAAAATATATTTTTGTCAATTCCAAATTTGCCCCTAAAATTTGATGACAAATTTTCCATTTATACACCAATGTATTGCACCAATTCTTAAATTCATGCCAATTTTTGAGATTCTTAGAGACATAATTGAATTCCAATATCTTCATAAGAAATGTAGCCATATGTTTCTAGTTTAATCCAAATTAAGAATCATCTCGTTTCGATAACCAAAGAGGATGTTATGGCTAACAGATCGAAGCATACCAAAGAGGATGTTATGGCTAACAGATCGAAGCATACTCAGTGAACATTTTCCAGATCACTACCAATTTGGTTTCTAAATCTTTCCTTCTCACAACTCATACCAATATCACTTTTTCTACTCCCTATACTTCTCATTTTCAATAAAATCATATTTAAAAACAATCATACTCTGAAGTTGTCAATGAATGCATGCACCACTTTTTTATACAAAACATTCCGTATTTATATGCATATATGCTAACATGATGCATGAACAAGAAAATGCATTTCCTTAATCTCTCTTTGAGCTCCCATGTACTAAAATTTTGGATCCTTACCCTTAATATGGGGACGGGATGTTACATTAGGACTCCAAATGTTCGTGCGGGGAGAGGCTTTGTGAAGAGATCAACAAGTTGCTATTGGCTGCGAACGTGTTGAAGATCCAGAAATTCTGAGTTTACTGCGTCGCGAACCAGGTGGAGGTCGATTTCTAGATGCTTTGTTCTTTTATGGAAGACAGGGTTCCGTGATATATGGATCGCTACTTGGTTGTTGCATAATAAAGGTATGGCTTTTGCGATTTTTACCTAAAAATACCCTAATAGGTGTACGATCCATCTTAGTTCACATGCTGTTGAAGCGAGACTTTGCTATTCTGCTTCTGCTGACGATTCGCTTATGGTCGTTTGTTTCTTTATCTTCCAGGAGATGGGTGAATCACCGAGGAACACCAGAACCTAGTCAAGGATCGTCTACTGTAAACACAATTTGCCCAGTCCGAATCTGAGTAAGCGGTGAGTTCTAAGGTTGAGCTTGCTATGTAAAATAGACCCTGATGTTGTGTTCCTTTGAGATATTTTAAGGCATGTTTTACGGCTTTCCAGTGTGATTCCCTCGTTGTTTTTCATAAACTGACTTAATTGTTGTGTGATGTAGGCAAGGTCGGGTTTGGTGAAGTTCAGGTATTGCAGTCGACCTACGATTCTTCTATATCTTTTAAGATCCTTAAGTGGTTCACCTTCGTCGATGGTAAGCTTGCTGCCTGGGACTATAAGTGTTGTGCATGATTTACATTCCAATAGATCTATGTCTTGTAAGATGTCCCTCACGTACTTGATTTGACTGAGTATTATGCCTTCTTCTGATCTTGCTATTTCAACCCCTAGGAAGTACTTAGCATACCCCAAGTATTTGATTGGGAATTCTCTGTGTAAAGCTTGTTTTGTGTCGTTTAGGAGTGTCTTATTCGCGCCTGTGATGAGAATATCATCTACATAGATGATAATGGCCACAAATTCGTTTCCTTGGCCTTTAGTGTACAAGCAGTGGTCTGCTTCTGCCTTGTTGAAACCTAAAGCTTTCAGTGTTGTAGTCAGCTCTTTGTGTCATTGTTTGCCTGCTTGTTTGAGCCCATAAATTGACTCCAGTAACCTGCAGACCTCCCCTGCCTTGGCCTTTGTCTATCCTTGTGGAGGTATCATGTAGAGTTCCTCTTCTAGGTGACCATGTAGATAGGCATCATTGATGTCACACTGTATTATAGGTCACTTCCTGATTGTTGCTACAGCCAGGAAAGTCCTAATTGTTACAATCCTGGTCACAGGGAAAAACACCTCTGAGTAATCTATACCCTCTAGTTAGTTGAAACCCTTGGCTACTAACCTTGATTTTAATTGTCAACTGAGCCATCTGGTTTGTATTTAACTTTATACACTCACTTTGATGCTATAGCTCGCATTCCTTTAGGCAATTCTGTCAACAGCCAAGTTTGGTTGTCTTTAAGTGCTGTCAGCTGTGAGTCCATTGAGTTCCTCCATTCCTTTGATTTACATGCTGTCTCATAAGAGAAAAGGTTCAAAGGTAGTGTTTACATTACCTATAAACTCCATGTATGGTTGTGTATGTGCAATTTAGGAATGTAACTCCTTGCTCTCTTCTGTTCCTGCAGGACTAAAGACTCGTAAAGCAACATTAGAGGTATCAAGGACAACAGTAGATTGATGAGCAGAAGCTTGGAGGACATAATCATCCAGGTATTTTGGCATGGTGTGGGTTCTCTGGCTTTTCCTTACGTGATTGTTTGGAACTGTGTGCTGTTCTGGTGAGTCATAAGGTGATGGTAGGGTTTCTGTGATTTCTGGTGTGGTTTCTGTGTACTGTATAGTTAGAGTCTTGTGCATGCCATTTGGTAGCTTTGCATCACTATCAGTGGTGATGCAGGGGAATAATGGTGATGGTTCTTGTGCTGGTTTGTTTTGGGCATTGGCAAAGGGGAAGGTGCTTTCATGGAAAGTTACATCCCTCGAGCTAAAGGTATGTTTTGTCTCAAGACCCATCACTTTGTATGCTTTGTCGAGGAAGACACATTTTGAGGCTCTAGGGTTTAGCTTGGTCCTACTTGGAGTTTTGTTTAGTGCAAAACATAGACACCCGAAAGTCTTTAGATGGTCATAGGCTGGTCTCTTTTTATGTAATCTTTCGTATGGTGTCTTCCATTGTAGGGTCTTAGTTGGGATTTTGTTTAGAAGGTAGGTTGCTGTAAGGAGGGCTTCTCCCCAAAAGTGTTTAGGTAAGTTTAGCAAGGCTCTGGTTATTTGGAGTATATGCTTGTGCTTGATTTCCACCATGCCATTTTATTGTGGGGTATATGGGCAACTTTTCTGATGCATTATTCCCGTTTCTGCAAACTATATTCTGCATTCTTGGTTTATGAATTCCTTCCTATGAGCAGTTTGTACTCTCAGGACCCTTGTATCATATTGTTTCTCCACGTTTTGATAAATTAGGTTATGGTATGTTGGGTTTCATCTTTGGGTCGGAGTAGAAATGTCCAAGTAGCTCTAGAGTAATCATCTACAATGGTGAGGAAGAATTGCGATCCATTTGAGGTAGGGATCCGATAGGGCCCCCATAGGTCCATGTGTAAGAGTTCAAAGGTTCTAGTGGTTTTTATTTTGTGTTTGGGAAAGAGTTTCCTATGCTGTTTTGCCATAGGACACATTTGGCAATCAAACAAATCATGAGTAGAAAGCTTGATTTCATTGATATGTTGCATCTTTTCTCTAGAAACATGTCCTAATCTATTATGCCAAATATCAGAGGGAATAATAACACTAAAAGCAACATTTTTGGTTCTGTAAAAGTCTAGGGAAGGACCTTTCAGGGTCCTTGAAGGTAATAGGGTGTCTGAATTTAGCTCATACAATCTACTCTAAGCCTTGATAGCTGCTATGATGCTGTTAGTCTGAACGTCCTACAATAATAGATTATTAGATACGAAAATGTTAGCTACATCATTTTGTGTGGTGAGCTTATTGACTGAAAGGAGATTCTTGAAGAAATTTGGTATGTGTAATATTTCATCAAGTGTGATTTTGTCACCAAGGGTGGCTTAACATATGTGTTTTACTTCTTGTTGTGTGCCATTCGGGAGGGTAACAGGATCATACATCATGTTTACTTCATGATTATGATAGAAATTTAGGTTCTTGATCATATGTGATGATGCTCCTAAGTCAATCAATCATGTACGTGTATTTTCTGTAGTATATGTATTTATGCAGCCATTACCTGCGAAGTTTGCAAGTCCTCCTAACTTTACCTCACTTGTGCCCTTTCCTTAATTGCTTTGGATATTTCTTGCTGTATGAATTTGGCTAGACCTTGAGGGATTTGATCACTCCTGTCAGTGTACTCATTGTGTTCATTTTGTGTGTCTGTAGGGGAGTCACCATATACGGCTAAGTTGGCTCTGCTTTTCTGTCCAGTCAGCTCCCTATATCATTTAGGCACTCCATGGATTTTGAAACAAATTTCTATGTTGTGCCCTGCCTTTCCACATTTTTCATAATGCTTGTCTTCTTTTCTTGTGTAGATATTCTTACTACTGTTGTTGTTTCTGCCTCCTCTTTTTGTGAACATGAAGTTTGACGACATCTATTATCATGTTTACTTATTGTTTATAGAAAATGGTGGAAAGGAAACAAAAAGGAAAATCATTGGTTCAGATTTTGGGTCTTGTTTCAGATTTGGGTCTCTGGTCTCTTTTTGGAGGTCCAGTAATTAGAAGCTTGTCAAGCTCATTTTATTCACTCGTTTAGCTGATGAACACTCTTTTTGCATTAGCTGCAAAATACCTTAGGAGACTTCTTAGTATAGGCCTAATAAGTGGTGGTCTGAGTGACAAGAATAATATTAGTAGATACAACATATTTTCCATTCAAAGTTAGAGTTCTTCCACAATTAGTTCCTTAATTATAATGTCAATGTTTAACAGAAAACCTTAACGAGGAAGAAAAATATGGATGAACTCAAACTTATTTATAAGAATCGTTAACAAATACCAGACATTTTGTCAATCATGAAGATTGCATAGACAATAACAACTTGAGTATAACATATAGGATCTCTGAGCTGCAATTGATCATAAAGCTCTTGCAATTCAAATATATAATTGTGGAAGATTTGGCCAAGTTGTATATTGCATATGATAAAGACATTTATAGAGCTAAAATTGATTGTTATCATCAAATACAAATTAATTACTTTTAAGAAATCCGATACTTTTTTACTAATATCAAATCGTCGAAAATAAAGTTTGATTACTTTAGCATAGGTATTGTGAAATCATATGCCAAGATCTAATGATTCATATGATCCCGAAAACTAGATGATCTATGAATATATCTTGTGCTTCATCTACTTTTGGGTAGGTTTGAATATTTTTCCAATAACAATGCACCAAAAAAACATACCTTTGAAAAAGTTACATATTTTCTCAACCTGCAAATCATAGTTAGATTCATAAAATTGAGAATTGTATTAAGGAAGTTTAGAAGTATCTATAGTGTACAAATGGAGAAGAATTACAGCAACTTTTGCTCCTTTTATAAAAGGAGTTCTAATAACATGTAAAAAGAGAAAGAAATTTAAAAGAAAAATAACTCTTGCATTTTTTAGTGTTTCAATTATTACAGAAAAGGTTATTTATTTATACATATGATACAAAAGGAGTTCTAATAACATTTAAAAAGAGATCAAAGGGAACATTTCTTAACATATGCTGATTGGATCTCGAAATGTATGTTATTCTATTCACTGAATATGCCATAGTTATCTAATAGATTGATTTATAGATACGTTAACAAGTGGCATTATCAGCGAGAACCCAAGGATGAGTCATAACCGGGAATATCATGCAACCAGTTCTCCTGTAAGATTTTTATACGTGTTCATTTCGCAGCCCTCAAATATTCTGCAATGCCCAAGGTGAACTGTGCAAACTAACTTTTGAGCATAGTGATGATAAGAAGCCGCCACCCGTGCTTTGCCCGTAATGTCTTTATCCCCCATGGAACGTAGGTTTCACCGAGTTAATTATTTCGATGATCATTATGCCGTCCCCATCGATAGCTCCTGAACAGATTGTTAAGCTGAATACATAATGATTTGGACAGTTGAAAAATATTGCTAGTATACAATGGCATTGCTTGGGCCACACTTTTAACGAGGGAGTACATCCTCAGCTCCCGTTCAGCCAATTCCAATCCTACGCTATAAGCTTTTAGCCACAAAATTTTCTGTCCTATTCATTTTTGTGGCATGGGGTTAGAATTGGCAGAAGATCTGAAGCCTTTAATGAGCAGCTGATTACTACCTTAAATCTCCTATCTAATTTTATTATATCTAACTCTGTTCAAAACGACCTTATTTTGACCATTGATCAGAGGATTCAAACTTAATTAGAAGAGATCTATTTGCCAAGGTTTCACTCCTCTTCACTACCCAATTTTAGGCAGAGACAAAAATGCCAGCTTTTGATAACCCGGTACTCCTTAGCTAACCCGAGATTTAGATGAAAAAAAGGGGAGAAACATGTGCTATACTTTAGTAAACTTTTCTTGTGATATTATTGTCAGGATCAAGTGGTTGTGGAAATGAGCGTATATGTGACTTTTTGTCAAAAGCAGTTACTTTCAAGTTTCAATCTGAAAATACATGTTGCGACTGTGTGCTTCCGATAAGATTTGCGTACCCAACTTATTCATCTTTCAACACACTATTAATTATCCGACAGCAACCCCGTGCTGCTTTTTTTCTACTTCAATTAATAGAAGCCAAAAATGTTTTACATGATCATATGCTTAATTACATAGAAATCAACATTAAGGTTTCTTTGTGAGAAGTGCATCCTTAAGATTTCAGTTTATATATTATATTATTACGAAAAGAAAATTTCATTACCATTTTATCTTAAATTTCAACTTCTAACATTTGAAACCAAGATTTAATTTCTAATGATAGCTTGGATCGTTGTAGTAAAAGGGATAATTATTCTTATTGTTTAACCCATACAAAAACAGATATTTTATATAATGTATAAAGTATTAAGCATTTATGATAATAAAAATATTTAATAAATATATATTAAATTATCTTTATTTATCTTCATAAAGATTGTTCTTCAATTAATTATAGAAGATATTATAATATTAATAATACAAATCTAAACTCGATTATGATTCAAATGAAATATATATAAAAAAAGAAGTGATTTTGAAATTACTTTTTTTTGGCATCTTTTATCTTAATTAAAATGAGAATATAATACAATAGTTGTTCCACATTCCACGGAAGTTCTGTAAATTTTGGTTTTGATGTAGGTATGGGGGAGGACCTCTTATTGATGAAGGCTTCAAACATGCCATACTTCAACTTTATAGGATCACTTATGAACTGTAAAGTTATGGTTATTCTTCTAATTATTCTTTAAGAAAATCCAATATTTTGATATTAGAACACACAAATTAAAAGGAAGAGTAAAAAAGTACAAATTAGTATGATTAACTAAAGATTTTCAAATTCATAAGGTGTTAATGTTAAC
Organism: Erythroxylum incrassatum; assembly: GCA_026546855.1. NCBI lineage: Eukaryota > Viridiplantae > Streptophyta > Magnoliopsida > Malpighiales > Erythroxylaceae > Erythroxylum > Erythroxylum incrassatum. The sequence goes on along the minus strand of JANVCL010000214.1, from coordinate 41,513,442 downwards.
ATTTCGAGAGACTTTTCTATAGCACAGCATTAATTGCAACTCCTACCGGTTCCTTCCCCTTAATGGTCATAAACTATTAAATGAGGTAGCATTGTTACGGACAAGGTCTTGTTTACATCATCTTATAGGTCTATAGTCTTGCCAAGCAAATTTGGATATAAGTCATGCTTGTAAACTAAGAAAACCCCTTTCTCAATTTGCCGAGTGAGCGTGTGGCTAAAATAATAGCTTTTGCTGATGATTTAACGGGGTGCTTGATTATTTGACATGGAAAGAAAAGAATGGTTAAAGAATTAAAAAAAAAGTTGGTCAGTAATTTTATATCTTTTTTAAGGCAATACTCTGTATAAAAAATTGAAGTTATATTCATTTCATTCATTTATTATAATTTATATTATCATTTCTCCAAGCGAACCAAGCAAATCATGAGTTTTCTTACCAAATTTCATACATCGTGTAGTCCCATTGATCAGAGGAATTTAGGACCATTTCTGTCTCCCATCCATCAGTTTGAAATTTATCTTTCGTAGAGCAATCAACCCTTCTCTCCGAAGAATTCGTTTACCCTTTCATTTTGTTTGCACTAATTGATAATCAAAGATTGTTTTGACTACGGAAGCTGCTATAGCACTATTAGTCAAATCTAGCTAAAGTACGTAATTTCCATTACCGAAAACTCGAACAAGATTGGTAGTGTTCAAACTCTAACCCAAGATGTTAAACGTGTATTTACGACTGTTTCTTAAATCCCTCAGTGGGAATAAGAGAATTGTTTGTTACAATATTAAAGAATGGCTTTGCCACATAAATTTTTAATTGGGAATATTAAATTTTTAAATAGAAGTCGTCTTTTCATTCATACGTATCCATCGGTCAGTGGGAATACGTTTGTATGCACAGGGTTTTTTCTCTTGTACATATATTCTCCTCAATATAAGTCACTGTTTCTCTCCTAACTCTATTGTATCCTTGCTCTTTCTTTTCTCCTTCTGCCTCATCAATGGTTTGCTTCTGCTTCTTGGTGGACCAAACCAGGAAGGTTAAGAGCTACAAGCCGGTCGCAGGATCTTGCACCCGCTGCGGCGGCGGTGCTAGTGTCGCCGATATGAGGACTTCAACCAGATTTTGTTACGTCCCATTTTATTGGAAATCTTGGAGAGCTATTATCTGCACTTTCTGTGGAGCTACTCTTAAGTCATACAGATGAATGTTTCTTAGGATAAGCTAGCTGCAGCTGTTTCAGTTGATGATCGGATAGCTCGTGATTCTGTACTTATGGCCAATCTTTTTGGTAGTGGAATGAAAGATGGAAGGAAAATTTACAGTTTTTTGAATGGCAAAGGTATAATTTATCCTTTTCTAAAAAGTTTGAATTAGTCATTAAACTACCTTAAATTTTTAAATTTTTTTGACTGTTTTTAATAAATGAGTCATAATTAAGTAATACCGATTAATAAAATTTCAAATATTAATTACATGTGCGATTTTTTTTTTACAAAGGAAAAAAACAGTTAAATCAGCGCTCTAGGATAAACAGTGCCTTGCGCATCGCGGCTAAGAAGCTCTTGGACTCCAAGCTACGGCTCCCGAAGGATGTGAAGGCCCAGGGGTAAAAAAGCTAGCAAGTTGGGCGAGGCCGTCAGCGCACTGGTTCCCTTCCCGGTAGACATGCTAGAGATGAACCTCCCACTCCCGGTGCAGAAGCTTGTGAATACCTGTCACCAAAAAGGAAAGCGCGGTCAGAACAGGATACGGGTCTGAGAGGATATGTATGACTTCAAGCGAGTCCACGTCGATGACCGAGGTTCCAGGCCAACGAAAGGCCAGAGAGCATGCCCGAAAGCTCGGCCTCCACTAGCGAGCCGCTGCCGCGGCTCTGTTGGAACCCACCATACTAAGTACCTCGCCAATCTCTAATCAAGCCGCCAGTGGACGCCTGATGTCCCCCTGGCCAAATTCACAAAAAATTCAAATAAGTTCACGCATGGACGGAGCCATGTGGGGGCTAGTGGTGCACTGGGCTCTCCAAAATTTTAAATTTTTTTAATATATATATATATATAAGGGTAGAGTTATTTAAGGTTCAGTGGTGCATTGGGCCCCCCAAAATTTAAAAAAATTAAATATTTGAGCTCTCTTATCTTAAAATCCTGATTCCATCACTGAATTCACGCTATTTTCTCTGTTATCATTTTAGTAATATTAAGGTATAAATTTGCATCAGAGGTATCGATATAGATTTACTTAAACCTTTTATACAATATTGTTATACATGGTGATCAAAGGAAGGTTTTCTTCTTTAATTATGAACACTCTGGCGTTAATTTGTTTAAGAGCACATGGCTGGTGGATAAAGGAAGACGAATGATGTATGGAAAGCATGTAAACGAAATTATACCATAGCTAGCGAGCTATTTTTGTGTTTCTTCCGTTCTGTAGTTTGCACAACTTACTGATGGAATATGTAGTAATTAATTAATTAATAATATTATTAAAGAATTTAAACTTATTAGTTTTAATCACCTTATAATTATTCTTATGCATCAACAAATAATTTATCATATGTCAAAATAATTTAATTAATATAAGTTATGATGACTACGAAAACAACTCAATAATGATCACGTAATTCAGTCTTTATTATTATCGTTTCTTTAACTAGGATGCCTATGGATTATACGTAATTTAAGAAAGTTTTGCTATAACGACGACTCATTTAATAAAGTTTATAGTTTTTTTTAAATTTGTAAATTAAATTTAACCATTAAAGGCAATAATAAGTGTTAAAAGCATAAACAACTCATCATTATGAATGGACTAACAAACAATAGGAAAATATTACATTATGAATCAAAATTTAAATGCACAGGCTAATCATTAATACAATACTGACATAACACTGGAATCAATTTGTATTTTGTCTTTAAATGTGACAAAGTGTAACTTGATTGCATTAAGTGTTTCATGTGTAGCTTTGAATGCTGCTTCTCAATACCCTTGAAATTTCTCATATTCCTCTTATCCCACAAAGTTTTTACCAGATATGATAGAGCAATAAAAAATCACCCCTATTTTATCATGCATTTATCTACTGTATCTCCTAACAAGCGTCTTCTAAAGTCCTTCGACAAATATTGAGTGAACTGAAATTTGAAGAATAAATGAGTAATACTTTCTTGCTCTTACTTGCATAATTATGCACAATACACATCTATTTGGTATTGTTATATTTTCATTCAATCTATCAATTGTAAACAATTTGTTCTTGGTATCTCTCCATATTGTGACTAAAGCTCTAGGTAGCATATATTTGCACTAGACTGGTTTATGTCATGGTACTATATTTCCCTGCTCTTGAAAATGCTTTCTATAAGACACATTAGCAAATTTACCATGCTTAGACAAAGTCTGTCAGTTGAGCTCTGTTTTATTTTCCTTGAGTTCAATGTTGTTAACCTGATTATGTAAACCAAAGTCTTGAATCCTTAATAAAATCACATATTTGTACGCTAAAGCATAAGCAACATATTGATCTTCACTAGTGATATTTTTTATTGATTAAGCTCACCAATATCTTCATAAACTTTATTAGCCAGCTATCTGTCGTACTAGAAGAGCGTATTGATATCATTACCCAATAATCTAGTTACATGTGGCTTGACTTTGCTTCTTAATTTGAAGATTGTTTTTGTTGTGTTTGAAGCATTTTCAGGTACGTTGATCTTCTATAAACTCCTTTCTTTAAAGTAATAAGCATTTATCCACTTAACCCATAAGGATTGCTTATCGTTAATGATTCATCCACAACTTTTAGGCACATGACCAGATTATAGACTTTCAAAGGGATCACATTCAAACTACCATGCTTTTTCAAAGATCATACCTCAGATCATTTAACGAGAATGGAGTGTTTTCCTGTTTTGTTTCCAGACCATAGAAACATTTTGAGAATATTATCAATTGTCTTGATAACATCCTTAAGAAGAGACATATGAGCTGCCCAATGAAATCTCACTACATTAAGTATGGAGAAAATGAGGTGAGCTCTCCCAATTAATGACTAAGCCTTTATACTCCCCTGAGATCCTTGTCAGTATCTTATCAATGAGGATCTTGTGATCTCTATAAGTTGACCTAGAAGCATAAATAGGAATCCCAAGATATGTAACTGACAATCCATTTATGTTGAAACCTGTAACTTCAAGTATCTGTGCTTCTTAATCTATTGCTCTGTTAGAAGTATAACAAGAAATTTCACCAACATTCACCCTAAGTCCAGAAATTCTGGAAAACATTTTGATTATAGTCATTAAGGCTAAAACATATGTTTTATCAGCTCTAGATGCTAAAAAAAGGTCATCAACAACTACTAGACTTGTTATGCCTAGCCTTTGACATTTGGACTGATATCTAAACTACTTTGTTCTCTCCACAACCCTTTTGATTATTCTGCAACATACCTCTATAACAAGAGAGAATAAGTAAGAAGAGGAAGAATCTCCTTGCCTTATACCCCTACTACTTTTGAAACTTTTTAATGGTTCCCCGTTTATAAGCAAATTAAAAGATAGAGTTGTGATGCATTAAGATATCTACTCAATAAAGATTTTAGGAAAAGTTGTTATCCTCATTATGTTTATTAGAAATTGCTACTCCACATTGTCATAAGATTTCCTTAATTTAATCTTCAAGGTGTAATCTCTACCCCCTTTTCTTTTGTGGTAACCTTTCATAAACTCCTGCATCAATATAATGTCGTCACTCAATGATCTACTAGGGATGTATGCTCCTTGTGTTTCATCCACATGCTTAATTAAAATCCTCTTTAATCTATTAGAAATAATCTTGTAGGTGATTTTGTAAATAGAATTGGAGCAAGAAATTGGTCTGTAATTACTGAAATACTTCATCTCTCCTCGCTTTGGAATTAGGGTTACGAAATTTCTATTTATTTCTTTGAGCAATTTCTTACTATTAAAGAACTCTGAGACAACTTTATGAACCATATTTCTAGTCAGAGGCCAAGTTTTGTTGAAGAACATCATATTAAAACCATTTGGACCTAGGCTTTGTGCGAATTGAATGTCTTTACACTACAACAAAAACGACATACGGTAACAGGTGATAAGTGCTATTAAATATGAATGATAACACTAATGAGTATGCTATGACAGCCCATGTTACTAAAGATATGATGCTTTAGTAACAGTTTTGACATGTTATTGTCGAGT
>JANVCL010000214.1:41428658-41444122 GCA_026546855.1 Erythroxylum incrassatum | reverse complement strand
TCTTGATATCAAGTTGACAAAGAGACCACTTACGACTAGCAACAATATTAAGAACCAAGTGAAGGTGGTAAATTTGACAATTGAATTGAATATCATGGTAATCAACTTTATAAGCATTGATGGAACCTTTTAGTAACTAGTTGTGCTTTTTACCTATCAGTAGAGTCACCAGGTAAATGTTTAATTCAAAAAATCTATTTAAAACTAATAATATTTTATGTTACATTAGGTCAAACAACTTCTCGTGTTCCATTTTTCATAAAAGCACTGTACTTCTCAAATATAGCTTGATGCCACTTTAGATATTTGAGGGCTTAGGACATTATGTGCAATTTAGGTTGACGGTTTGATTTGATGGTTAAGTTTTATGTGTTTATAAATATGATTTTCAAAATGAGTGGTCACGATGTTGGCATTAATGGGTGGTTTTGAAGGAAAGGGAATTGGTGAGAGTGGTTGGAAAAGTGAGGAATAGTCGCATAGACTATTATTAGTGTCAAAGAATTGTTCTAGTCAATTAAATTGTGGGTTCTCAATTATCAGATGAGGAGCTTTAAATGATGTATGGTTGACTGAGTATATGGGATAGCTAGCTGAAGGTGGGCATTGAGATAGATCTGAGTGCAAAAGAGAGACTGTTAAAGAAGTAGTAAGTGGCGCAATTGTAATAGGAAGAAATAGCATAGATGAAAATCAATTGGAGAGTGTTTTTTGGACAATCAAGATTAGTTTAAATGAGATACAACAATTGTAAAGGAAAAGTTTTAATATATAAGTAGAAGTAAGGCATGAATGAGTAAAGAAAGTTCAATTTCAATAATATATTGATGATGGTGTTCATAGAGAAGAAGAGAAGGAGCGGTGAGATGAGAAATACCATGAAGAGATATAAAGTGATCTAACATTTGAAATTCCCATCATTATCAGAATAAAGAGTAATATTGAAGCGTTTGAAGTGATTTTGTACTACTAGTTTGAAGTAGATAAAAAACATGAGATTTCTTTTTTAAAGGGTAATGCTATACATTTCATGTAAAATGATCAATGGAAATAACATAATATTTGAAATCATCATTAGAGTAAAATTTTGATGTTTAATTATCAAAAGATATAATTGTAAAGGGTGAGATGGAATAATTGTAGATGTAGAGAAACTAATTTTATAACTTTTATTGCTTAACATGCAATACCATAACAATTTTATGACATAAAATAGGATAAAAATGTAGACATAATATGCTAACGAATAGGGGATGTTGGATGTAATCTAAACTATCATTTAAATGAAGTTGTTTTGATGCTATAAAAGAAAACATGCAGTGAAGACAATTTTTGAGAAAAGGTTAGCCACTTATAAACACGATCTTTAGCTTTTTTATCAAAAGGATTGCCCTAGTACTTAAATCCTTCATAAAAAAATAAAGTGGGTAAGGATTTAACAAAACATGATTACTATTACAAAATTGATAAATAGAAATAAGATTCTTTTTCATGTCACACATAGAGAATATTGTGCAAATTAAAAGTGAGAGTATAAGAAAGAAGAATGTGGAAGTAGTATAAATTATCTGAAGACCTTTGTTTTCTCCAATCATAACATCATCAGACCTTACATAAGGAGTCTGAAGTAAAAGATTATTCAATTTTGTAATAACAAAATGCAACACACAATTATTGAGCAGCCATATAAGGCATAACATGCACACAATTGTTATAGAGAAGTATTGTGTAGAAATTATGAATATGTTAATAGTAGAGCTAATGAGAATTTTGTAACAATAAGTCAAAAATGAACCATTACTTAACAGGGTGCCCTTGAGTATCAAATCCTTAGAAATTCCTAAGATATGGATATAATGTCGGTTGATTATTATAAAGAGTAATGGATTGGTGTCCTTGATTATAGAAGGTAGTTATAGAAGGATACTCAAGGGGAGGAGATGGTCACTAAGATTTATTATTGCAAGGAAACAACATTGGCTTAGTAGGGTTAGTAATATGTCAGGCTAAGTTAGGTCAAATGTTGTCTGAGCCTACTTGAAGCCCTTTATAGGTGGCTTAAAGCCCGATCAAGCCTAGATCATATCACTTAGGCACAAGGCTAATCAGAATTTGGGTGGCTCAAAGTTTACCTAAAGCCTAAATTTTTCCAACCTTGACCTAACCCATTGCCAAATCTATAATCCTAATCCAAATATAGAATAATTTATTTTTATTGCATAAGGAGGCGAAACATGTAAGGAAAGAGAAGAAACATAAGGAGATAGCTATTGATATGAAAAAAATAGCAAAGAAAGAGAGCATAGAGGAGAAATGAGAACCAAAAGAAAGAGTACAAGGAGGATAATTGAGAACTATGAGAGAAGTGAGAGCAGAAGAGAGCAAAACAAAAGAATAATCACATGAGAAAAAACTCTAAAAATATTTGAAAAATCGAAGAGAGAAAAGAAGAGCATATGAGAGTGAGAAGAACAAAAAAGAAAGTCAGATAATAAGCAAACAAAGACAAATAAAACAACATAACAACAAAGATTTAGAAGAAGAAACATAAGAAGCATGTTGCTATTCTTTCAGCAGATGGATGATGATGAGAATGATATACTTGTTGTTGTTATTTAAAGAAAGACTTATGACTGAGAGTCAGCAATGATGAAGAAAAAGGGAGTAGAAGAAGTGAAATGGGTTCTTATATATATATATATATAGTAGGGCTTTGGGCCATGGCAGACCATAGAGTATGAGTCTGAAACCAACTCAAAACTTGAAAATTAAAGGAATTCTAAACTCAACCTAAAAACTGGTAAACTTATGAGAGTTCATTAGCTTTAGACTAGGCCATACTAGACCCTGGCTTAATTTCCAAGCCTATAACTAAGGCTAAAGAGGATGATAGTGGCGTTTATGATTGTTAAAGGGATGCCTCTTTATTTGTTTTTGATGAATTTTAACAAAAGAGATAAGTCTTTAACAAGCATTAACCTTGTCAACAATGTATTTATATTCATGGTCAAAATCATTAAGAATCTTATTAATGAGATCCTCTTCATCAATGGATTTTTCTAGAAGAGCAAGTTCATCAGCTCAATCCTTGATAAATTACATACTCATAGATTGCGTTAGAACCTTTAATATAATTCTTTAATTGATTTTTAATTTATGTGATGTGATCACGTGATGATTTTATACAAGTATTAGCCAAAGGGGTCTATACAAGTACTCCAAAGACTCTTATTAGAATTCTGCTATAATTCTTCTTTTAAGGTAAAGAATAACCTTGGTACAATCTTTCTTAGTAAAGAGGAACCCTACTTACAATTTTCTTCTAAGGTAAAGAGAAACCTTAATAACACTTGAATCACCCCAAGTACAATATTCAATAACCCACCAAAGTATTACAATTTAAAAATATCTCACTTATTCACTTGATAACTCCAAAATGACTCACTCACACAAATGTGACACAATGATGCTGAAATGATTGAAAAACTCTTTGAAATGTGTGCATATAATATTCAATACTTTCTTGATGCTAAAACTAATGAGAAAACACCTATTTATAGTATTTTAGGACCTAAAATATTTGTCAGAGTCAATAACTAGCCGTTATAATGGTTATATACAGTGTACTAGTTGACTAGTTTAGCATACTAGTCAACTAATGCTATACTAGTCAACTAATATGCATTTATAGCACCTGAATCACTAGTTGTTAGAATATTGGTCAACCAGTATACATATTGGTCGACTAATATGGTAATTGGTTGACCAATATATAACTAATGTTGTTACAAACTCTTGGTACATCAAATTTAACAACTTTAACTTATATTGGTCGACCACTAACCCATATAGGTCTACTGATCACCAAAAAACATGAATTTTTAACAACTTCAAATGCTCAAAACTAATTTATTTAATTCAAATATGATTGAAACACTTTCTAAAATATTTCACAAAGATTATTTCAAAGATCAAAAGGTTTTTCTATTGAAATTAAAAGATTCAATTCCTTATGATGAATGTAAAGACTCAAGCAATGAAGTAAGATAAAATAATTATGCATGGTAAGCCTTTTGGATCATCAAATTTATAAAGTGGGCTTACAAATAATAATACAATACGTGAAATGACCTTGATGTTCCTTTTGTCCTTGTTTCGATCTTCATTTCATCAGTTACAAACATTGTTTTCTCTTTATTAACTTCATACATTATGGGCCTCGATCTCCTTTTGTTCTTATTTTGATCCTCATTTCATCAGTTAAAAACTTCAACTTGTCTTAATCAACTTCATACACTGCCTTCTTGAATTTATGGCTTCGTTTTGTTCTAATATTTCTTTTCATCAAAATAATAAACATATTAGTAGTAGTTATGTTTTGTTATCATCAAAACATCAATTAGAACCTTCTTTGGTTCAACAATTTGTCCCTTTTCAATGATGACAAAATATTTGTGATATTAAAAAATAATAATGAAGTTAAGCACACAATCCGCTATCAAGATAATGATTAGCTTCCCCTTAATTTATGCATAAATCATAATTCAATATCAAGAATAAAAGATAAAAAGATATCCATGTAGATAACAAAAGTTTACTCAAATATGTCTCATAAAGGACAAGATGCAATAAATACAAGGATAACAAAAAAATTATTTCTCCTAAATTTCATCACTCTCCCTAAATCTAATATCATCAAACTCTCTTCCCTTTTTTGGAATCATCAAAAGGAAATAAAAAATACACAATGTAAAATGTCATGCATCAAGCTAACTTAGTTCAAAAGATGAATTTGATCAAACTTGTCAAATTCAAAACAAAAGGTCAAATTTTATAGAGATATCCCTAATTGTGTCTAGTTTGAAAATTCCCCAAAATTGTTTTGATGCCTAAGTTGAAAATTTCAACTAAAAACACTAAAGGCAAGTTCTCAAAAAATTATAAGCTAGAATTGTAACAAATAAAACATAATTGTAATATTTAACAATCAATTTCATAAAAGAATGTGTAATTTTAAAAGACCTAAAATTTCATAAATAGAAATATGAAGAAGTGGCCAAAATAACAAAATTAAAGATATATCGATATAACTTGAAGGGGAACAACCTTAACTTCTTTGACAATTTAACTGCGAAGGCATCAATTTTAAAAGTTAGCTTTTAATTAAGAAAAGATTGAAAATTCTCAAATTTGAAACTAAAAATAACAAAATTTTAATTTCATGCAATTTTAGTAAGAATAAAATAAGGTTTGATGTTTTTCAAGGAAAAAAGTTAATTATATGGGATTTTGGAGGGAAAATAGATAAAAGATTAAAAAAGAAGAAAAGATAAGAAGAAAACCCATTAGATCATGAAGATTGGTCGATCACGAGACTATACTGGTTGACCAAAGTTTATTTCGAATAGGATATGCGGAACAGTCTTGGACAGGCAAAAAGAAGCTAAAATTTTTCTTTGAATTTGCTATATTAGTTGACCATAGAGCTATGTTGGTCAATCAGTATGAGTAATTGGATGACCAAATCTTCAACCAAATAAAGAACAAACTCACTGAAAAAAGAGAATGTCAGATATTGGAACATTGGTCTACCATTTAAGGAAATTGGTTTACCAATGGGACTATTTGGGTGACCAGATATGCAACCAAACAACCAGCAAACTCATTAAAAAGCAAAAAAGATTGAATTTTAAATATACTGGTTGACCAGTTAGCTAGATAACTTAAGGATTCATTTTTAAAACTCAAATTAAATTATCAAAAATTCAATAAAATAATATTAAAACACATATCAACCAACTAAATATCAATAAAAACATAATTTTACAATATAAAGGCCATTATACAAAAGAATTCTCATTAAACAAAACTAATTTTCCTCTGATTAAACAAGATTTATCCTTATTCCAAAGTTTAAAGAAATAATAACCCAATTGATGTAAATTCTAACTTAGTGACCTTTTTTTTCATAGTCTCTAATTCTAGATACTAAACTTCACACTTTAAAAATACCTTATTCATAATTCACACTTAAATAATCATCACCAATTTTAGGAGTTAAATTCTCCATATCCTACAACAATATCTTTAAGACTTTCTTGGAGGCAAGAATGTTAGATTCATCAAGATAAAAAATATAAAGTCTTGAAATAATGCTAAATTCAATATCTACTATCTCTACTTCTTATCATTTACACCTTCTAATATTCCAATCATATGTTTTAGGAACCTAAATAAGCTTAGTTCCCTGATCCTTTCATTCATTCTTCCTTTCAACCCATACTTTCAAAGGTTTGCGTAACATTTTTTGGTTAATAAAGAAAATTTTATCAATATGTCCAAATTTACCACAAAAATGACATACCATGTTATATGCATAATGATGATGCATAAATGCATTGCTTGGAAGTCTATGTGTGTACACATAATGAGGAGGTTTTCTTTAGACATTAATTGCATTGAACTTCTAGGATAGTGAAAATTTCTACCATAATTATATGTATGATGTCTACTATGAATGAAATCATGATGTATGTTTCTATACGAGTGTGAATAGGTTTCCATGTTATCATAAAAATTATCCCTATTCTTTTCCTAAGAGTATTGAACTTTATGCCTAGGTTATGAGCCATATATGAAGGCATGATGTTTGCTATTAAGTTGAACCTTGTTGGATGTGTTATACGCATATGTATGCTTAGATGTAGATGCTTTATGCTTGTTTGTCATATTAGGAAATGATTCTTCAGTGTACAAATATTTGCTCTTGACAAAGGTAGTTTTAGTGTTAAAAGCACTTTTACAATTATATCCAATTTCATACTTATCATTAGAACTCTTTCGGGCTCGTAACGTGCTTTCTAGTTTCCTCTCCTTTAAATAAACATGGACAAAGAATCCTTAAGGGAATCTTTTATTAATTAGACTGAAAATATAAGGTCTCATTTCTTTTTCAACTTTTGTTGCTCCTGCCATAGCAGCCAACTTCTTCTCCCATTTAATCTTCCCTCTTATACACTCGTTGATTTTATTGAAACCAATTAACTTTTATCTTATGACTAGCTCAACAATGTGGTATTTTAGCAACTATATCATATTTACTCTAAGCAACTAATATTTTGCATTTAGCCTTTTCAGACCTATAAATTGGGTATTTAACTTAATCCCCAAAAAATGTTTTACACTCTTATTAGCGAAATTCAAGAACACAAATAATGCATAACCGAGGAAATGATTATGAGAGGCAAGAGTAATGTAGTGCATATAGAGGGGATTAGGGTTCAATGACTTTGAAGATTGGAAGAAGAGGATTCTAAGATTAGAGGAAGAGGTTACCGTAAATTTGATGTTTAATGAATTTTTTGTTTTAAAAAATTAAATAATAAAATATGTTTTTGGTTTAAAAAATTTTTAAACATAAAATCTTACAAAATAAAAAAATTAGGACACATAGGCATATTGGCTAATATAGTAGACTACGTGTGTTTTTATAAAAGTCGTCACATTCAACTACCAAAAACCTTATAGAATAGCACTTCAAAGTGCTAATTGTTCTATTTTGTAACTATTAAGGAATAAACTGAAACAATAGTTAACATTAGAAACCAACTTAGATATTTTGTGAAATGTTAACGATAAATTGTAATTTTTGCCTATTTCTATAAATATCGAACAATTCCTCTAACTTTAAATTTTATCAAGATTACAATTACAAACAGTTGACTATATATACTCTTGCAAAATTATGAAAAATAAAAATTTGATGGGTCTCATGACAATAATATCCAATGTACCTATTTGTAACTAGACTGTAACTCAGAATGTAATATAACCAACCTTTCTCCTACTTCTAGTTGTCAATACTCTTCTTCTTTGGCAGGATTTCAAACGTGGGAATACATCCTCCTCTCTAAAAATCATATTGTAAGGCAGATTTAGGACATGCACTTTTCGATATGAAGAAATGTAGTTTCTATTTGTACGTGTTAACTTATTAATTTGATCTAAACACCTGCAATATGTAAACATAATTTGTTGCTAAATTGCTTAGCGAAAATAGAGAAGAAGAGGAGAATGGAAAGAAGCAAGTCAGAGTTCTTGGAAATTATCCAAATAGTCCTCTATCAAATGAATTTTCCAATGGCAAACATAACATTTGCCATATTGAAATTTCGGTATAATTGAAAGATAGTCATCTAACATGAGTATAAGCTAGCAGTAATCGATAGGTCGAACTTATAAAGTGGTAATACTTGTATTAGATTTTATAATCAGCTTCATAAGAACTAATTGATTTAATTTTTTGGTCTTAAGATTTTGGAGCTCCAAATAAATTATACTTCTCACTTAATTTTATTCATTGATTCTTTAAATAATTTATTCGATATATAATTTAGAAGTTATTATGTAAATTAAAAGTTTTACTCAATGCAGACTTAAATAAGATGTACCTACAATTTAATAAAATTAAAATAACATATTTATATACATAGGTGCACTTATTTTTTTTCTTTATTTTGATATAAATGGATTGAATTAATGACACTAAATTACAAAAGAAGTACTAAAGCAAAAAGGGTTTCATTAAAGGCAAAATTAAAGTAGCGGACTAAAAAGATTGTAATTTTTCGAGCTGAACGAATATTATATATATTTATATAACACTCTTCATCAATTAAAAGAGAAGAAGACATCTTTATAACTCACATTCAAGAAAAGAGAAATTTTGAAAAGGGAATGATTTGGAGGGCTAGAGAGAAAAACAGATAAATTAAAGAGAAAACTCTAGCATGAGCTACAAAATGGGAACTTGAGGATCAGAAGATATAACAACTATCAAGGACGTAATTGCAATTCGTTGTTTACAAATTAGAACTTTAGAATTATCAAATGTTGGCATCACTTTGTACGTGGTACTCCTCATTCCCTAGAAAATGTTGCGCGAAAGACCAAAGTTTTACCTTGATCATGAGTCACTTCTAATTCATATTCTCCCAAAGAATTGCATTACGAATATATACATCAACCGATTAGAGACCAATAAATGGTGGTAAAGTGCACTATGGATGGGTATTTGGAAACAAATGAGCTAATCACAAGTGTCACCGCTAAATTGTCCAGGTGATATTGAAGGTGTATATCCCTCGTGACTTCTGTTATCAACATATATAACCATCATGATGCAACTATCAAGGAAAAGCAAATGGAAAACTTGTCCACAATTCTCAAATTACCAAATCAAACGGAAAAGTCTCATCCTTGGAACTCTGAAACATGCAGAAAGGTAAGCCTCGTAAAGGGCAAAAACCGGTCACCATATTCTTGTTTACCTCCATTTTTGCTGCATTTATCAAATCTTCCTTGAAGCTTCCTTTCCTTGTCGTTGAATCATCTTCACATCATAATAGCAAACCAACTTTGACACAGATCTTTGTAGCCTCTACAATTGGGTTGATCATTGCAGCAACAGTGTATTACCGTATCCGGAAATTAAGACATCGGAAGATCATTCCACGATTAAGACCCTCACAAGCCGGTCGTGCTGAGAAGCTTGAAGGCTTTCCTCATTATGTAGGTAATGTATTTGTAAATAACTCAGTTTGGTAACCGTTAGAGTTTTGATCTTATAGAAGGTAGGAATATCTTCTTCCCATATCTATCGGGGTTCGAATTTTTATAGATACATGCATGAATGTTTAATTGACGTATAAATATGATATTCTGTTCTAATGATTCAATAATACATACACAAATAGTATCAAAATGATCATATCATTTTAATCTATAATCTCTTCCTTAATCATGAGTGCAGCGAGGCAAATGGGATTTGTGGATAAGAGACAATGTCCACATCTTAGCAAGTTGGCAGCAGAATATATCCAAAAGTGTCAAGGGTGTGAAGAAGATATCTATTCCTACTTTGCTGATGAACCTGATGCAGATTCACTCTTCGTAAAGCTCTTAGAGGAGCTTGAAAGATGTATTCTTAGTTACTTCGCATTCCATTGGAGCCATGCAGATCTGTTGATTTCCCAGGTACATTAACCAATATATGCTTCTTTTTCTTCTTCTTCTTTTTTTTCCCCCCTTATCAAGAGATTCTTTTTAATCTTTCTCTCGGCAATGTTCCTTTATTGTGCACTTATTGCTCATCTACCATTTAATCTCAGGTACTGAGTGCAGATTTGGAACCTAAAAGAAAACTCAAAAACATTGTCATGGCAGCAACTAGGTACGAACCATACTGTTACTGTTAGATATAAAATGTTGTTATGAATAATAGAAATTTCAGAACTATACGTGGTAGAACATCGACTACAATTGTTTTTGTTTTAAAGACATTTGCTATTGTGAAACACAGACAAAATGAGGTGGTCTTAACACTATCAATTAAATGATTGTAACTGTGAGCTACTATTGTTATAATCATCCACCCAGCAAGTGTAAAAGTTAATGTTTCTGATATAGGGAACAAAGATTTGAGAGGGTAACAAAAGACTTGAAGGTTGCTAGAGTGTTCAATACATTAGTGGAAGAAATGAAAGCAATGGGACATGGATCAACTGACGACTCGCAATGTACAGAGGTAATGGCTCCAGTGGCACATAGTGACAGAAGTCCAGTCCTCCTCTTCATGGGTGGTGGCATGGGAGCTGGGAAAAGCACTGTTCTTAAAGACATCATCAAAGAGTGAGTATAATCTACGAACTGTTAATTTCACTTTTAAACATCATTGCAGCACTCAAAATTCATTGATGGCCGACTTCAATCTATTTTTTCACTCGGAAACTTGAAGAACAAGCCTTATGAGATTATCTTTTACAACTTTTTTAGAAGATTTGCAATTAATTTCTAGAATTACTGGAAGTTTTTAAACATGTTTCAACCTAAATTATATTCTAATCAATAATTAATTTAGGTCCTTCAAACATTTATAATCATTTTTAAAACAAGAGAACTATACAATAATTACAGGGGCATTTCAAATTTCTACAATAGATTAAAGAATTTTATGCACCAACTATGTCTAAAGGATTCAATGTCATTTTAAGTTGTAAATAAAAGAATATTTTATTTTTGATGAAACAGGCCATTTTGGGCAGGAGCAGCAGCAAATGCAGTGATTATTGAAGCAGATGCTTTTAAAGAATCAGATGTTATCTACAGAGCTTTAAGCTCTAAAGGACATGTTGACATGATCCAAACAGCTGAACTTGTGAGATCATGATTCTTTCAAGCCTAACTTACGACCTTATGTTTATCCAACAATCATGCAGCATCAGATTTCTTGTGAAATATCATCAATAACATGTATCAAGCCATAACTCATGCAAAGTGAAGAATAATCAAATTATATATAAGATTCTTATACAAGAGTCGAATGAATTTAGGAGACTCACAAGGTCAGTTAAAATAATATAAAATATTTTTTGTGTGCTTATTTCAATTGGACCGGTGTAATTCCTAAAGCAACTCATTTTGTTAGATGCTGCTAACACAATTAGTTTCAAACAGGTACATCAATCATCCACAGATGCAGCATCTTCTCTCTTGGTGACAGCACTGAATGAAGGACGAGACGTGATTATGGATGGTACACTATCATGGGTACCATTTGTTGTTCAAACAGTAACAATGGCAAGAAATGTTCATAGACGACGCTATAGAATGGGAGCTGGTTACAGGGTAGCTGATGATGGAACTGTGACTGAGAACTATTGGGAACAAATTGATGAAGAACAACCACTACAGGAAGGAAGCAAAAAAAGAAAGCCATACAGGATAGAGCTAGTTGGGGTTGTTTGTGATGCTTATTTAGCTGTTGTCAGAGGCATAAGGTAAGTAGGAGACTGCAAAAATATTATATAAATGTCCTTACTTCAATTGTTTGTGACGAATCACTTTGAAAGGATTAAAAAGATAATATATTAACTTGCAACTATGAGACATATTGCAGGAGAGCTATAATGTGTAGAAGAGCTGTTAGAGTGAGGTCACAGTTAAATTCTCACAAGAGATTTGCAAATGCATTTTCTACCTACTGTCAACTGGTTGATACTGCTAGGTTGTATTGCACAAATGCCTTGGACGGCCCACCTAAGGTACATGCCCAATTTCATTAAGCATTAAATCATGCATGTTGAGTAAAAGTAGCATGGTTATATGGTGCGAAATTGGCATAGGTTAGATTTTGAACTCAAATATCTGAAAATGTAAATCCTTAAACCTTTATGGCTATTAGAAGCTTGTATAAAAATTATAAAATATTGCTGTAGAAGAAATAAGTTTCTACATAAATTACTTGATATTACCTAGCTTCATGCTAGTAAGAACATGCTTACATTGTAGTTAGTAAATGGAACTTTTGTTATTTGGATACTAACACTACAAATAACCGTGAAGTTGATAGGGTGGAAAGAGAGAGACAGGACTCTGCTGGTTGATCCAGACGAAATAGACTGTTTGAAAAGGGTAGGCAGGTTGAACGAGAAAGCAGAGTCCATTTTTGAACTTTACAAGTTCCCAAACCCAGCTTGTGGAGTTGGTTCAATTTGGAATGACATTGTATTATCACCATCAAGGCTTAACATTCAGAAGGAGTTGAAGTATTCTATTCAGAAGATTGAGAGATACAAATAATATGATCAAACTACAAGGCAGATGAAACTCTTAAGCAATCAAGTATATTCGTGGACCAAAAGCTGTTGCTAGAAGTTGGTGTGGGTTTAATGAGTTATGGACATAGTTCCTATCTTGCGAATGGTGTCATACTAAGCCATGAAATTTTGTTCATGTAAAAATATGTATTTGCTTCTTTTCTTTCTACTTAGGAACATGAAAAAAGCTAATTGACTGTCGAAGTTTACGTCTGAACCAAAGGAATGCAATGCGAGCAAAATTTTTGTTTAAGTTGAAGGGCACTCACTTTTGAGATGACTTAGACGGAAGTACTGAGATCAATAATGATATCAGTTCAGTTTCGATCAAGTCGCAACGACGTTTTCACGGTTTATTTCTCAATTAGATCACTTGTGCCATCGTTTTATTGCCGTTATTTTTAATGAGACAGCTTCTTGATTGTTGAATTACTTTTACTTCTACAGAAACCATACTTTTTTCTTGACATTTACAAATATACTTCGAAAATTAATTAATAATTAATTTGTTTTGAAAACTATAAAAGGAGTTAGAAGACAAGCCCGAATAGGTCTCTTACGGGTTTTTCTAGATATAACAGTTGAGTACAGCTATTTTCTTTTACTTTTGTTACCTGTAAAACTCATTTATTATGGCTGTTTTTGTTAGCTTTCTTTGGGCTGTTTTATAAATATATATTGTTCTTTGATTTTCAGTAGTTGGTCTATTTCGTTTCTAAAAAGTAGTATCAGAATCAGGTTCGTGATTACATTTCAAAAATGTGAAAAACTGACTAATATGAATTAGCCTCAAATTCTAAAATTAACAAAGACAAATTACAGAAACTGGAGCATCCAAATGAAGGTATTAATCGAATCGCAAGATTTGTAGGAGATTGTTAAATAGGGCTACACTGAGCCTGAAGATGGACCACCGAAGCATCTTTTATCAAACACGCAAAGGACATCGTAAGGAATCACACAAGAAGGCCTTGTTTTCATCTTTCAAGGAGTTGATGAATCAACATTTAAAAAAATATCAGACGCAAAAACATAAAAGGAACCATGAGAAACTTTACAAAAATCTCTTCAAGGAGTCGAAAAAGCTAAAAGGGTACGACTCCAATCTCTTAGAGCTGAATTTGAAACATTAAAATGCAAAGTTCCAAAAAGGTTAGTGGCTATGATAGTCGTCTGACAATGGTGGCAAACAAGATGAAAAGAAATGAAGAAGTTCTTAACGATGTCAGGGTAATGGAAAAACTCTTATAATCACTGACAAGAAATTTGAGTATATTGTCCCTATCATTAAAGAATCAAAGGATTTATCACAAATCTTTATTAATGAGCTTATAGGCTCTTTTCAAGCATATGAACTGAAAATGATTCAAAATGAAAATACTGATGATTTTGGAATAAGCTTTGCAAATCAAGTTATCTATTGGTGGCAACCAAACTAGCAGCAATAGTGAACAAGGCAAAGGAAATTGAGGTAGCTACTGAGGTGCCTATAGAATTGTACATGG
The DNA here is from genome assembly GCA_026546855.1 of Erythroxylum incrassatum. NCBI lineage: Eukaryota > Viridiplantae > Streptophyta > Magnoliopsida > Malpighiales > Erythroxylaceae > Erythroxylum > Erythroxylum incrassatum. The sequence goes on along the minus strand of JANVCL010000214.1, from coordinate 41,429,961 downwards.
TGGATGAGGATGTGGTAGAAAATCCTTTGAAAGATGCCAAACAAATGAAGGCTATCAAATATATAGTCGTGGTCGAGGATTCCATAACTAAGGAAGAGGCAGTTTTAGGCAATAAATCACAAGTGCAATGTTATAACTATAACAAGTATGGCTACTTTAGCTATGAGTGGAGATCAGCCCCTAAGAGACAAAAACTTAATTCTATTTAATTTTTAATCCACTTAAGATTCATTTTGGATATTTTAAAAATATTAAGGTTTGCTTAATACACTTTAAAATATTATGATTCATCTTATATTTTAGTAAAGCCATTAAAGTTTATAATGTACTTTTGCTCTATATTATTGAAATGCACGAAAATTTTAAATATGATTTTTTTAAAATTTCAATGTTTATGAACAAAATTATAATAAAATTTTGTTTTTATTTTTTATGAATCTTTTTAATCACATACTTTTTTTAATGTAGCGCTTTATATTTCTATTTTAAATTGTGGTGCTTGATATCATATTTATTATACTTAAACTTGATGGCCAGAAATACTTATAACTCTCTCTTATTTAGAAATAACACTTATAATACTTTGAAAGTTACGCATAATTAAGTTTAAATTATAGATTATATCCATTTATTAAGCACATTTTCCGTAACATTCCCTATCATCTTTCAATTTCGTTTTCAAATTTTCCTTTTAAAAGTTTTATTTTATACTACTTAGTTTTAAAGCTCAATTTGTCAAATTTATAAATGGAAAGGGTTTAAGCAAATCTCTCAAGAGGTGCTTGCTTCACATCGTCTGGAATAATAAAAATAATAATGAATATGTCGAAAAATAAAAATGGATATAATCGTTATAATTATAATAGTTAGGATAAAAGAATGATTAATTTGATAGTAGTTGGTTCGTTAAAAATCTTAAGAAATAAAAATTTGTTAAAATTTTATTTTACTTCAAATTTTAATATATTTATTTTATACACTCATTTATGATAATAAAATATTTTAAGTTAAGTATATTGCAAAATTTTCTTTCCAATAGTTCTTAAAAAAAAGTTCTATCATATACTTATATGAACATATATCATTCAAAACATCTCTATGGAATAATGCCCTAAACTCAGAACCAAAAAAAAACTGTTCATTTAATGATAATATATTATCAAATAACAAATTTTCGTTCCTTACTTGCTTATATCTTCGCAAATGATCACCATTAGAGATGACACTGGATTTTCAACCCGATTAATATCCGCACTACCCGACTCAATGGATTTAAATATGGGTAATAAATCGTAAAAACCGA
>JANVCL010000214.1:41407866-41419169 GCA_026546855.1 Erythroxylum incrassatum | reverse complement strand
GGTGAGTTAGGCACTTTCTAACATGGTATCAAAGCCAGGTTGTCTCGATAATTTTGGGCGGTGCCTGGTTATGCCCCTTTGCCCAATATGCCTATCAGATGTCCGGTCCTGCTCTGGACTGAGGGGAGTGTGTCAGGAATCTCAAATCGAACAATTATAAAGGCATTCAAGAATTTATAATAATGTGCAAACCTCCTCCTCTTGAGCTAGTTTTTGGGGGTGAGTTAGGCACTTTCTAACAATAAATGTATCTCATCTCTTTGGAATTGGCATCTGATACTGAAATGCATGCTTATTTGCTTCAAGGGATGACTCTATTATGTTGTTGGTTTTTGCAGAAACCGTTGGGACTACTGTCTTTATTAGATGAGGAGTCAAATTTCCCAGGTGCTACAGATTTGTCATTTGCCAATAAGCTCAAGCAACACTTGAACACTCATCCTTGTTTTAAAGGCGAGAGAGGAAGAGCTTTCGGTGTACAACATTATGCCGGAGATGTGAGTAATGAAGGCCCACTTTGAGTTTATCCAATTTTTCTCCATTACACTCTTTGCCTCTATTGGATTTTGATTAGAACAATCAAAATCTTATGAGTCAGATGGACACTGTGCCTTCTGCTTATTCTTCTTCTTTTTGGAAGTGATGATTAAATTTCACTAGATTATGGATCAGATACCATCTGAGCATTATATGTATGATTAAACATTCCAAGCTTATACAAAATTAGAAACATTGAAAATTTTAAGGGCATTATCATGCTGAAACATTTTCTTGTGAATTTTATCTGCAAAAATGAGATTACAAGAAATTTACAGCTTTAATCATAAAGCCCTAATTCTTGCTGATATTAGTGGTAATTCCTAGAACTTGTACTGAATGTTTGATCCTTGAGAACGTATCTTGATTTTTGACATCAAATTATATGGAGATAAATTTTCTTAATGCTCCTTCTCTCTCTGTAATGTGATGCTTAAAAACTATCACCTTCATCCAGACCTGATTGATTCAAGAATGGAAATGTTTGGAGTCAAACCTCTTACATTTAAACATCTTTTCTCGTTTGGATTTTGATCAGGTTGTATATGATACGAATGGCTTTTTGGAAAAGAATCGAGATCCACTGCACTCAGAATTCACCCAACTACTAGCATCATGCAGTTGTGAACTACCAAAAACGTTTGCCTCCAAAATGCCTAGCATGTCTCCTAAATTAACAAGTTCATCGAATAAATTTGGCGGAGTGGAATCCTCATCCCAGAGTGTCTGTACAAAGTTCAAGGTACCTATAATTTGTTGCTGTAAGGTAGAAAAAGTTGTGCAAATATTATATAAAACAGTATCTATCAATATATGAATTCAGAAAGTCAAATTTATTTAAAAATGAAAAGATATTTATATTATTGAAGGATAACAAAATTCTGGAATTTGTGAATGATTGTCCTTGACTGAGGTCTTCATGGTTATATGCATGCAATCCTAACCCCCTTCTCCCTCCACCTAGAATCTCTTTTCTATTGCTCTAAACTTCTTTCTTTTAAAAAAAAAAATTCAAGCTTATGCTATATGCTCAAATTTTTCCTTGCCATAGGGTTCAATATTATCATTTTTCTTTTCCTCAATGACCTGTTTTAAAACCGTGAGCATTTTCTTCTAATCATGTAGGCTCAACTGTTCAAATTAATGCACCAATTGGAAAACACCACACCTCACTTCATTCGCTGTATAAAACCAAATGTGAAACAGCTTTCTGGTTTATTCGATCAAGATCTTGTCCTGCAGCAACTTCGATGTTGTGGCATTTTGGAGGTTGTGAGGATTTCTAGATGTGGATATCCTACTCGGATGACACATCAAGAGTTTGCAGAAAGGTATAAGATGCCAAGACCCATTCATTTAATCAATCATTCACATTATGCTTTGTTAGTTCAATCTTGTTTCTTATCATAAAACTGAAAATAATTTAGGTATGGGCTTCTACTCGGGGATGCAAGTGTACCTCAGGATCCATTAAGCATATCTGTTGCTATTCTCCATCAATTTAATGTCCTGCCTGAAATGTATCAAGTTGGATATACTAAAGTGTATCTTCGGACAGGCCAGGTTTGTGTTAATACCTCCATGAAAGTTGCACATGCTTTTGTTCAATTCCTGAGATATATAGTTTAATGATGATGGTTTTTCACAAACGTCATATATGTTATTTCTTATGTGCTTCTAATATTAAAAACTGGAAGATATCCTGAATTATGTATGATTATTAGCTGTACTAATCTGTTTGGAGCTTGTTTGTCTACTTGTATACACTCCATACATTTGATATTGAATGAGATCTCAATTCCAGCGACATATCATTGAATGGCAGACCGGTGGATGTTGGTTATTACAACCAATATGTAGAACATGAAGCCATTGACCTTATGGCTCAATGGGAGACAATGTTTAGCTTAAAACAAATATTGGAAACGAAGTTTGTAGTATACAAGTTCTTGCCACTAGTTCCTTTCTGTTTTGATCATAGGATATGCTAAGTTGGGATTTTAGCTTACTGCAAATTTTATACTGGTTACTCTATGCTTTCTCTCTCCAACCAAGTTTTCTTACTCTGATGTTGTCTAATTCACTCAAATTGCAGCTGCATCTCTCTTCTAGTTCTACATTCTCTTGCTTTTCTGTCCTTTTTGTTTCTTCTTCTTTCTTTTTTCTCCTCTAATATTTCTTCCTTATAGTTTCTTTATCTCAATGACGAGAAACTTTGTGGAATTTAGTCTTTTATCAATCTGAGCACCAAAGAAACAATCTACATGTGAATTACCAACTGTCTAATAGTGTATAAAGTGCGTTGAAGTATACTAATCCAAATTCTTGAGATCAAGAGGTATAGAAAATGCTTTCAATGGAAGCCTTGTTCATCCAATGCATCAAGAAAATGATTTATGTAGGAAATGTCACGAGACCTTCAGATTATTTCTTCTAAATTATTAGCTCATTTTTGTATTACTGTTTCACAGATTGGTAAATTGGAGGACCGCAGAAGACAATTTCTACAAGGAATAGTTTGTATCCAAAAATGGATCCGTGGTTTTAAGATGCGCTGTTACTTCAATGAAGTTACAAAAGGAATAACAACAATACAATCATGTAATACTTGATTTTTCTATAAGCTTTTAAATAATTTTTGGCAGAAAATAGGAATTTTTGATGTTATAGTTATTACTTGCACGTTGGAACTCTTGTTCCCATTATTCTAGTTTCAGTTTCCTTTCTGCAATGATTGATTGGATGTTTGAAAACCTGTTGTTCCTATCACCCTTACTGTTATTCAATTTAGTTGCTTTCAAAATGCAGTCATCCGTGGTGAAAATGCCAGAATGAAATGTAATTCAGTTGCACGCTGGACAACTAGTGGCCCCAGAACAATTGATGAGCATTTAATTGCAACTATACATTTACAGTCAGGTAATAGCTATGTTTTATGTTGGAAAATTTGAGTTCCTTTATTAACAGACTGGTCTTACTCTTTTTACGTTGCAGTTGTCCGTGGGTGGTTAGCTCGGAAGCAATTTTATGACGGATGCAACATGAAGCAGTTAAGTCATGAGAATACAAATTATAGAAGAAGACATGACAAAAAGATATCAGAAGTTAAGGTACTTCATGTGTCCTGATAATTGGTCCAAGCGATGTTCTCTTCTATGTTGTTGGGCAAAGTTAAGATTTAGGAGTCAGCCTTTGCAGCAATTTTATTTTATTTTTATAAGCAAATCTTTCTTCTTGTTGTTCTTCTTTCTTTCTCACACAGACAGGCACCCAAATAAACTCAATTCTTCTCTTTTGCAACAGTTCTGATTTAGTCGTAGTTTCGTTCAGTTTTTTGTAATTAACAAGTGCCATAACCTGGTCCATGACATATTGTTTTGGACAAATTTTTTTTTCAGCTCATGATTATACTTTGTTGGCATGATTGTTGATCTGCAATTTCTATTACAGATGGGCTAGAAAGATTTGATCAGTAATATGATCTGTTGTGTGCATTAATTATTTTAAGGATTTATTGTCCCTTAACATTAAGAATATTATGATAATGACTTCTCAATGCCTTTCAGATAATTACAATTATGACGAGTTATGAGGGCCTTCTAGATATGAAAGTCATAAATTTATCAAAGGAGAAAAACAGATATTTAAATTCAATTGTTTCTTTATTTCTCTCTATTGTAATAAATATGAGGTCTAAGAAATTTACATCTCTTGTCTATCCAGATCATGCCTCAAGAACAGGTCGACACTCAGAACTCACTTTTGGCCAAGCTCCAGAAGAGAGTTGTCAAAGCAGAAGCTGCTCTGGCACAAAAGGAGGAAGAAAATGCTGCTCTAAGGGAGCAACTACAACAATTTGAGAGAAGGTGGTCGGACTACGAGGCAAAAATGAAAACGATGGAAGAGATGTGGCAAATGCAGATGGAATCTTTGCAAGTGAGTGCTTTTCTTATATGGAATTCATTGACATTGATTGTGGAAACTCGTTATATGAAATTCATTCAAAGATTAGATTAAAGCAAGTATTCCACATATATGTAGATTTCTGTGTAAATGGATAATTGTCATATTGTCTGTAGAAAGATGTCTATTGAATCCTAGAAAAATCTCTCGACTCATGCACTGCAGGAGTCTCTGTAGCGTGGTGCATTTAATGCTATTCCTGACCACTATTTGTGATTTCGTCTCAGGCGAATCTTGCTGCTGCCAGAAGGAGTCTTGTGACTGATAATAGTGCAGGCCAACCTGGAAAACTTGAATCTTGTGCATCACCTTGTTGCTATGATTATGAGGACAATGTGGCTGCGGGGTGTCGAACTCCTGGTGGAACCACAGCCATCAAAGTTTCTGGTTCAATTCCTGATTTCAAATCAGGCAAAGAGCCTAGTTGCTATATAAATGCAGTCAGCAATCTGGCAAAGGAATTTGAGCAAAGAACACAGAATTTTGAGGATGACGCCAAACAACAGCTTGAGGTTAAAACAGGGCAATCAGTTTTCAGCATACATCCTGATGAGGAACTAAGAAAGTTGAAACTAAAGTTTGAGACATGGAAGAAAGACTATAAAATCAGATTACGGGAGACCAAAGTAAGACTCCATAAATTTGGTCTTGGTGAAGTTGAAAGGAGTCGGCGCAAATGGTGGGAGAAATTAAGCTCGAGAGGATTTTAGAGGTTCCATATTTTGATCTTTGATGATGGTTTATATAAATGTGGTCAGTGATTCGAGGAATGTAATTAGAGAAGCCATTGGTTTCCAGTTGCTGGAGGATTGCTGGGCATAGATGGCAGCTGGATCGGTTTATCATTTGCCATCAGGTTAGTGCAATTGGAGAATTATTTTTGGAGTGTCTACCAATTGTCAATAGCCTGTATGTTTGTTGGGAAATAGTCTTGTTCCCAGTGTAGATTTAGAATTAGATAATTTGTGTATATTCTCGTGCCATCAGTGAAATGGCAAACACGGCAGCACCAAGATTAGGAAATGACATTTGTGCATATTGCCTCTTCATCTATCTTGATGCCATCATTCTGGGTCATCAACTACTCTTAAGAAGCTTTGAATCTGATGATTTTGCTTTTCTTTGGACCTTTACATGAACTGAGCATAATCATAGCGTGTTTAGGTTTAACCATGTAAATAAGGCTGAAGCTTGACTTCAACTTCAAAATGAAGCTTGAACTTGGCTGCTCAAATTTTGTAAACTCGACCTAACCAAAATCTAGTCATCTTTAAGCTGGATTTAAACAATTTAGTCAAGTTGACGATTCACGCAATTCCGTATGTTCATTTCTGATGTTTAGGAATGTCAAGCAGGCGTCTCTGGATTTTCTAAATTGTTTTCATATCTTTTATTATAATCATTAAACTATGTGAAAATGGTTGAGCCAGTTATTAAGTAAAACAAAATTGGTTGTTTAAAAGTAGTCAATTTGAACTCACTAACGCAGCATTCAAGTTCTGCCACTTCTTATCATTTAAGCACTGTAACTTAATTGTGACACTGGTCGTCCTGGTAGTTGAATTAGTGAGAAGTTTGATGGATCCTACATAAATATTGTGCGACTGATGATTGCAGAACAAAAATAAAACTCGATTTACATTACACATCGATGAAGCAATATTTTGTTTAAAAATCTAATTAAGTACTCAAAGTGTTAATGGTCCAGGCAGATTTTCCACTCGAATCCAGGCACGGTAATATCAATTTTATGATCCTGGCACAAACTTGGTAGCGTAGACCCAGGCATTGTTGGCCACAGGGTTGTCAAGGTGGTCCAACAAGTTCTCCAGAGGACCTTTTCCGGTAACAATGGCTTGAACAAAGAAACCAAACATGGAGAACATTGCTAACCTGCCGTTTTTTATCTCTTTGACCTTGAGCTCGGCAAATGTGACAGGATCATCGGCGAGGCCCAAAGGGTCGAAATATTGACCACCAGGGTAGAGGTCATTGCCCTCTCCAACTCCTGGAAGACCGTTGATGCGAAACCCTTCAACGAGTCCCATTAGAACTACTTGGAAACCGAGAACTGCTAGGATGCTTTGAGCGTGTACGAGGTTTGGGTTCCCCAAGTAGTCCAGTCCACCCTCTGAGAAGATTTGAGCTCCTGCCTTGAACCACACTGGCTCTTTGAAGTCCACTTTCAGCCATTTCTCAAGGACCTCTGGGGTTATGCAGCCTAGTGCTCCAAGCATTGCCCATCTTCCATGGATCACCTAACAATTGTAAAGTCAAATGTTATATTTTGGCATAGCTAATAGCATTCTTAAGAGTTCAGTATCAGTCACAGAAAAACCATGAGTTGATGTTGGTCTAACCACTACTTGTATGAAAAATTCATTATCAGTCACAGAAAAACCATGAGTTGATATTGGTTTGATCACTACTTGTATGAAAAGATATATGTACAAGCACAAAAACATTATTTTCTTCAAAAGTTCGTTGGATTGTGTCTTACAACCTCTCAACTCTCATTTCAGCAAACTCAGTTCTTATAGTCAGTAGAAACTCAAAAAGGTAAGAATACTGTAGAGAAAAAAGTGGTTACCTCACTTTCGAAAAAAAAAAAGAAGTGATTACCTCAAGAGCCCTGTTCCTAGCAAAGGCCTCAGGATCGGCTGATAAGCCAGCAGTGTCCCATCCATAGTCACCTGGGAATTCGCCGGTCAGGTAAGATGGAGTCTGAGCTGAAAAGGGTCCCAAGTACTTCACTCTGTCAGGTCCGTACCACAAGTCATTTCCCTATTCCGATCACAAAGAACGATTATTGCCATACGATACGTATCAGCTTCAACAAACTCATCTAAACTTGAGACAGAGTGAGAGAGATGAAGAATAATTACCATGATGTACTTGCCATTGCCCATAGACACAACATCTCTCAAAGAGTTGGCATTAGAGCTTCGTTGGCCAAGAAATGTGGTTGGCCTGAGGATAGTGCTAGAGCTAGCAGTTGCGGTCATTAGCATTGACGACATGGTTTAATGATTCAGCTCTCTTAAAGACACAACCCAGAATAGCCTCTCAAAAGCAGAGAAGATTACACGGAAATATGTGAAAGGGAAGTGCCAATTTTATGTATGAAGGAAATGAAAGAACACAACCAACGAGTGGCTAAGAATGCAATAGGACTAGTGGTGGGGATCCTTGAGTCCTTAGGAAACCAATCAAAAAGCTACAAAGGATTTTGAAGTATCACCACTGATCTACATCTATCCACATGTTATCTTTGTATAAAGCTTTAGATAGTTAATGTTAATATTTCCAGCTTGGATATTCTTCAATGTGGTGCTCAGGCCACAGCTAATTTGTCCGGATTAAATAGTACTAGATTCTCCATTCTTGTCCTGGGCTCAGCCTCTATGAGCTTAACTTTTATGAGACACCATTTGCTTCGTGTTACTTCAATACTTGAATTGGATTGGACATCTGTTAATCGATTTCAGAGAAACAGAGGACCTCCATCTAATATTTTATCACCGAGAGAAAACAACCCGTTCATATCCATAGTTTTAATTTCCACCTTTTGAACAATCAGAGCTTAATTAGATCACGCTAACGCTGCTCTCACCTCTTTAACTGAAATAGGGTTTCACAAAATTATACTAAATTGGGCAGGGGCCGCGCGCACGCAGGCCCCCTCTATCACAAATAATGACGTAGGCTCTCCCAATTTTGGAAGACCTTAGAAAGGCACCTCTCCCTTGTGCAATAGAGATTACCTTTCTAGGCCATAGGCCTTCTTGATCGCCCATTGACCCCGTCCAGGTAAGTATGTTTCAGCGTTCACCAAAGCCCTTTACTTATCTTACTTGCTCCTTGCACACATTTCTCGCATGCCCAGTATGGGTTTCAAAATTACAATCATGTCTGATATCTAATGAGAGATGTACTCTTCTCTTACTATATTCCTCTTCGGTTTTCAATTAGCTGCAGAACATACACCTAATTCCACAAGTAAAATAATGGTTTTGCTTGATCCCCAAAAATTAATATCTTTATTATTAGCATTTGTATTGTTATTATTATTATGTTTATGATTATTAATGTTAGTATAATTATTAGTATTTCTATTATTATGATTATTATTTTTACTATTATTTATATATATTAGATATTTTTATTGTATTTTATTTTATTTTTAATTTCTTTTTTGGTTTTTTAATTTTCCTTTTATTTGTTATTCCTTTAATTATTTATGGGTTAATTACTAAAAAAACCTGAACTTTAAAAAATAACAATAAAATGTACAAACTTTTAATTTGTTTCAATTTTATCTCAACGTTAGCCTCACCATTATCTATGATGATTTGCCATTACCACGTATCAATGAACCCCCACTAATTAACACGTCAACATCATTAAGAAGAGGTTGTTTGATTAGTGAAATGACATCGTTTCATAGTAAAATTGAAATGACATCGTTTCATAATAAAATTAAAACAACGTCGATTGGATTTTGGAGAAAGCTTCAGTCTATGTTCTCACACCCTAAATCTTTAATGTTGTCTTTTCTCATGCAGTCTCACTCTCACATCAACGTTCTCTCAAACTTAAATGATAACGAAGGGTATGAATGTAATTAAAGTGATGGAGAAAGTGGGTTCTGAGTTTAAAAAGACCTCAAAGCCTGTTCGATCGCTGATTGCAATCAACTTTTTTAAATAATGACGTGATCTCCTGTGATATTTGGGATGGGACGATGGTGGTATTTTCCAATTTCTCTTAGTGTGGGTTTATTAAAATAGGTGTTGACGTTGACCTTTAGGTCGAGATCATACTCATGGATTTAGTTATCGTGTGTGGGTGGAGTTAAAAAAGGTGGTTACTAAGACTTTTCTGTAGAAGGAGACTACCATAAATAAAAAGTTTTAAATCTTAAGTCATATCTCATATTTCATTATTATTACCATAACAGTGTTAAGAGATTAAATTAAGTTATATCTCATATTTCATTTCACACCCTAAATCCATAATTTCATCCTTGTTTCTATGCTCCTTTTGGACATGTTGGAGATAAAAGAGTTACATAGACCCCCCACCTGAGGTGTTGGAAAATCTATTGACTTGCTCACTATTTTAAAGGTATATTTGCCAGTTTGAGTCTTGCTTTCCTTTGATTTCTTTATGTGAATTTATGAGTTTATAGATCAATATTACTATTGTTTCTCCCAAACCCACACCCAAGGATATTTGATAGTTAAAAATATCAGAAAATAACAACATAAGAAAATTTACGTGAAAACTCCCAAACCGGAGAAAAATCACAGGCACCGAGAAGAAAATTCACTATGTGAAATATTCTTGCAATAACACAATTTTTCCTCTTACTCATCCCCCTAATACACCAACACACTCATAAAGAAATACCTAAGACAAACTCTTCAACTCTTACCTCAAAAGAGAAATTTAACTAGAGTCAAATTTGTCGTATAAATCTTTGACTTTGTTTTGGTACATTAAACAAGGAGGTATCAACCTCCTAATATAGGCAAGAGTCTTGCCTCAATTATTGTTCCTAACCAATATGGGACAACAAAGAAGCCAAAAACTCAACAATCTCCACCTTGACAACTTTGGTTGATCCCACAACCATACTCCATTTTAATGAAGATCTCCTGAAAATAACATAACTCTTAATATAGAGAATTATCATGCTTCATAGCATTATGCTCCACCATAAAAGCATACCCACTCATAATAAACCAATTCTAAGCCTTTTACTTTGGCACATGTCGAAAATAACCTTGCTGAAAAAATTATGGTGCAACTCCCATGTTTGGCTTTCCTGGAAGTTCATCAGTCATCAACATAAATTTTACCACACACTTTGCATTAATGTCAAACCATTGCCCGTGTGCAAACTTGTGGACCCGTTAACAGTAACACATCTTCTATCATGGTAACTTTGGGATTAGCGGCATGCCATGAGGATGTACATGCCCCCCTTTTTAGAGAGCAAGATCATCATCCATGGAGACAATGTTAGCGACATTGTCAGTCTCTTCATTAACTGACCCAGAGCCTTTTGCCGAACCCGCTCCATCTCTCGGATAATTTTTTTTAACGTGTCCAGATTATCTACACGTCCAGCATACTGCATTTTTCTTCATGAAATTCTTCTTCCTATATCCAGCTACCACCAAAGCTGAGTTTTTAGGAGGATTATTTCTTCTACCACTCAGTCTTCTCTCTTCTGAAAAGAGTTTTCCGGTAACTTCAGAAAAAACTATCTTCTCCTTCCTATGAATCAAAATTGGTTTCATGTGTTCATATGAAGGTGGAAGAGACCAGATGAGTCTCAAAGCTTGATTTTTATCATCTATACGAACTCCAATTGCCTCCAGTTCAAAGACGATTCCATTAAGAACACTTAAATGATTTGAAATTGTAGTACCTTCCCTCATCTGCAGTGTATGAAATTACTCCTTTAGGTACACCCGATTTGAGACGTCATTTGTTTGATACAACTCCTTGAGCTTTTCCCACAGCTCCTTTGCTATAGATATTCCATGCACGTTCGCAAGGATATTCTTAGCCAAATACAATCGTATCCTACTTGCTGCTCTCAAATCCAGATCCTCTCAATTTTTATCGCTCATACTAGATTTGCCTGTACTGATATCAGGGATTTGTCTACCTTTCAATGCCTTATGTAACCCCGACTAAATCAAAATGTCCCTGACTTACACTTGCCACAAGTCAAAATTGATTCTCCGGTCAAAATTTTCCACCTCAAATCAAGAGGATTCAAAACCCTA
>JANVCL010000214.1:41343076-41367788 GCA_026546855.1 Erythroxylum incrassatum | reverse complement strand
AAAGGGAATAGAACAACTTCAATTTTTCAATGAAACCAAGAATTGCATACATGCATAAGAGAATGTTATTCATCATAATAATCATATAGAAAGATGGATCACTTCTATAAGTACTAAAATTTTTTTGGATAATGCATATACTGGTTTGGACCATGAGTTGGAGAAATTGATTAAGATAAAATCAAAGGTTTTTCTTATACCAATTTTAGAAGCAAAACTAGGGTGATTAATAAATATATGATAATCTCTATCTTCAGCAATGAAAATGTTAAAGGATAAGAGTGAAAAAGATACAATTGATCCCTTTGAAAATTCTATGCCCTATAAAGAAACTCTAAACAATAATACATAGGTTGCCTTATAATATGCCATGATTATTAACTCAAGGTTTAGGACGAAATTGTGAAGAACTAGTGATGAGGAGAAACATATGTGTTAATTACGACTTTAATGCAACTTTAATGCAAGTGCGCTTGGAATTGCTTTTCCCCTAATGTTAATTAATAAGAAGTTGACCTTTTAAGGTACGTTGGTACAATGGTTTGTGAACAAGCTTTAATAGGAAATTATATGGTTTGAGAATACACCTGAATATCTTGAGAAAAACGAAAAGAAGCAGGTCATTTGCTTATATCAATAAATAATCATAGAGAAAGGGACAAGGAATATAATTATATCAGCATTGTTTTTAATTAAGAATGGTAGTATCGTGAGACTTTTGTATCCACACTCCATTATTTTGAAAACAAACAAAACTTGGAACAAAGAACAAACTGGAATTTATATTTAATTTTGGTATATTGGTTAGTCTAAGAAGTAATGCCCATCTGATCTTCACCATCGAAAGTCTCTACATTACAAGCTCAATACCCATAAACAGTTCTAACCTACCAAACCATTTCAGGGTCCAACAATAAACATCAAACTTCAAACATGAAAGTACAGACTAATTCTAAGTGTGCAGTTTCACCAAACAGAGCTCGTTCAGGTACACAAACAACGGCTTAACTCCAAGTGTTAACGCGTTAAAAAGCAATTAGCAACGAAGAATCAAGACTTAAAACTAAATACGATATCTACACAACAAAAAAGTTACATCTGCATCTACGAAACAAGTATGCAAAACAAGAAATTACCAGAAAAAATGCGAGACTTAAGAGCGATCCACGAAAGGAAAACGCGAGAAGACAAAGCAAAATCTTAGATCAGCTCAAGCGACAACAGTACTTACAATACGCAAAGCAGTTAGAGACCAGAGTTGTCCATGATCAGTTGGAAGACAGAAGAATATGTTGCTGAAGCTGAAGCAAAGAATAATACCACCAATAGATAAGAGTAAAATTGAGAGATAGGAAAAGGAAGCAGAGGTGTTGTTGCGCGGACGTTGCGCAGTCTGCTGTTGCGTCGATTGGTGGTGCGTGGGTCTGCTGTTGGGAGAAGAGTGGCTCGTCTGCTGTAGGGTTATTATGATGAACAATCAATGGCTTGGATGTAAGGGATACGGAGGAGACAGGGTATTCGGGTACAGAGGAATACATCCCTATTAATATACTGTTAATTATTAATAAAAATAAAGCTAATATAAAATAAAAATTATAAATAAAAGTAAAACGTTTAACAATATTTTGAAAATAAAAATAGTTTTATGGCTGTAATAAATATAATTTAAATTTAAAATATATTTACAATGCATAAATTTAAAATTATAAATATTTAAACATATATTAATAAAATTAATTTATTTCTAAATTTTATTTAATATTGAATTATTATCAATAATAAAATTATAATTATGGAAGAGTATTATATTACGAAGGCCACCAAATTGATATAAAATCACCTTAATTTTTTTAATGTCCAAAAATGAACGGAAAAGTTAGATATTCCCTTAATCAGATAAATGAGTGATTATGTGGTCTAATTTAAAGAGAATTAGTTTTATTTACTTCATCTAAGTGATGTCAGATTTTTAAACTAATATCTCTTAAATTTTAAAAAAATTCAATTAACTTTTTGTTTTTATTTATTTATACTTTTAAATTTAATAAAAAGTGTTTGTTTAAGTTTTTAGTTTTATTTTTTTTAAAGTAGTTTTTATTCTTTTGTTTCATTTTTATAATATGGTGTATTATTAACTAAATATATATTATTTAATATATTAATTAATAATACAAATTATGAATTGTTTATTTTCGTATTATATCTAATTAATTAAAATTACGAATAATTAAAACTTATTTAATTATGTAATTAAATTAAATTGAATCAATAACAAACTTAAAATATTTTCAAAATATATAAATTTTATATAAAATTTTGATCTAATAATTAAAGTATATTTAAAATAAATATTAATTTACAAATAAAATTTAATTTTAAAATTATTTATTTTAATATAATAAAATAAGAGAATTTAAAATTTAAAAATAATTTATTTTTAAATTTTACATAATACGTGATTATCATCAATAATAAAATAATAAATCGACTTTTGTTTTTGTTTGAAGGAAAAAATAGAAACTAAAAACCAAGCAATAAAAACCTTTCATCTTCACTTGAAATTCATATAATAAACTACAATAAGTATGAAAATAAATAATGAA
Organism: Erythroxylum incrassatum; assembly: GCA_026546855.1. Classification (NCBI taxonomy): domain Eukaryota; kingdom Viridiplantae; phylum Streptophyta; class Magnoliopsida; order Malpighiales; family Erythroxylaceae; genus Erythroxylum; species Erythroxylum incrassatum. The sequence goes on along the minus strand of JANVCL010000214.1, from coordinate 41,365,185 downwards.
TGTGAGATTTATTTATAATGTATGTATGTTTTGCAAATATGTTAAAATGTTTTCTAAAACTTTTTAAAATTATTTTATTGAAGATAGTTTTTAAAAGTTTCCAATCTGATTCTGGAAACTTTCCCTGATTCATATGTACATCTGTAGTAGCTTATGAATGTTAATGGATGTGGTAATATGGAAGCTGATAGTATGCTTATTCCATTGGCAACTCTAATTGGAGTTAAATTGAAGCAGCATGATTGATCAAAACCTGGCAATCTATTTACAAAAACCAAAAGGTCTCTTAGTTTGGACCCCAACAACTCAAATACATGACAGTTCTCAATGACTCCTCCGATTTTCTGAGCTTCTCATCTCCTCCTTTCTTGGCCAAAGAAGAAGCCGGAACAGACAACGCTTTAGCTTGTGAATAAGACCTGATATTGTTCTTGGCATGTTGTTGAATAGACCTCAGTGCATAATTCCATCTACACAATCCCTGATCTTTCAATGCCTCCACCACTCCTACGCTTACTGCCACCATCCAAGCTCTGCTTGTTGAACTCATTGTTTCTTGCTCACTTTAGGATGGAATAGAACGGATATTTTTTCTGTAAGAAGCTATCAAAAGTAGTTCAGTTGTTTGTTTTGGCAAAAAAGATGGGAGAGAGGTATTATATAGCGTGGGGCAAGTAAAAGCACACAAGTGGTTTCTAAGACAAAACCAGGGGTGGTTTCACCAGAAAATGAGGAAAGCCAATGGTTTTCTAGCAGTGGTATTCCTGAACCAGCTTAGCTGTCACTCAATTGAGACACTTGTGATGAAGGTTTCACGAAGTTGCGTAAAGTGACAAAAATGGTCAAGTAAGCTTCCAAACTAATGTCCAAAAAGGGCTCTTTATTTATTAATTTACTATAAAGCAGCTTACAACTTGTCTAAGACCCCACGCCCCGGCATGTAATTTGTCTTGTTTTTTTTCCTGTTTTATAAAAAAAAACACACGGTTTTCCATCATAGCTCTAACTTTCTACTCGGAAATCAAAACGTAGCCATGCCTTCTAATTATTATTCTCATTTAGCTTATTAAAATATATTTATTAAAATTTAAAGTTAAGAGAATTTAACAAATTATAAAATCAGTTAAAAAATAAATAAAATTAAAAATTTTAAGATATGATTAAAAAAGACTAAATTCATATTAGGAATTTAAAATTTAATTTAAAAATATTATTAAACTAAGACTAATCAATTTATTTTAATTTATAATATTTTATTAAATAATAAAATTTGCTAATTTAACCATAAAAATTATTAAAATAAATCAAACTGAAAAATAAAAAATCTAAAAAAATTATACAATATAAGATTATAGGTTTTTAATCGTAGATCATGATACTTTAGATAGAAACTTTGTCAAGTAGTGGGTCCAATATATATTGGCATCTTTAGGAGTGTGAGGGGTATCTCATTTGGGCTAGGATTGCTTGGGAAGAGCTAAAGAATTTTAGCCCTTCTATGTTGTCTTTGCATGGGTCATGGGCCACGACTAACGATCTATGACTGATTATCCCTTTGACCTTGTACTCTCGGTAGTCCTGTTTAGATGCGTGCAAATTTAGTCCAACCCATTTGATCCAATGAGTCAAGTCAAAAAAATTCAATGGTTCCAATGTGTAAGGTATTAACATATAATTAAGTAATTTCCATGCCATTTAAATCTTATTATAATTTTAAAATTTATATTTATTTTATCTAAATTAATTTCTTATAATACTATGATTATTTTTTTGTTTATATTATTGTCATTATTATAAAAATATTTTTATTTTAAAATATATTATTTAATAAATAATTAAATTATTTGTTTATATTTTTATAATTAATACAAATTTTGAATTAATACCCAAAATACTGGTCAATATCAGTATGATAATATAAATTTTTAAAAGTACAAGAACTTAATTTAAAAAATCCCCGAAATATTAACCCTGGTTAATTATGCCTCTCCCTCACAATTTCATAAACACCGAAACAACTACAAACTACAACTTTCATCTTCTCTCCTTTGTTCTTACTGATTAACTCCTCTCGTCAATTCGACGTGCTCGCCTCTTTATTATCCTTTGTTGCTTGCTTTCAAGGCTGCAATTCACCAGGTATATATCTTGTGATGTTAGTGCGCCAGGAGGTCGTAATTGTCAGCTCATCTCCTCAGTCCTCACCACCACAATCAACTACTCAATCCTCTCCTTGGAAGTCAGCATTCTTCAGTCTGTTCATTCTTCAATTTATCTTGGCTCTTAGTTTGTGCCTTTAAGGTTTGAATAGTTAAGAAAATATAAACTTAATTGCATGACATATTTGATCTGTAATTGGCAAAGTTGTTTGTATGTTTGAGTCTTGGATAGTTTAAGAGTAGCTTTGCATTTGAATAACATTTTGATGATTTACATTGCTAATTATGTAATTTGATCTCTCCATTTTGATTTCTTTATGATTATATTGAACTTAAGGTAGATTGATTTCTCTATAATTATATTAAAATGACTTTTAAAATTTGCCTTTTTGTATCATGATTTATGAGGGTATATCCAACATAACGTGAAATTGTGAATGGTTAAGTAATACATTTTTCTCTTTATTTTTTACAATGAAGCCTTTTTTGTAATATGCATTTCTATTGCTAAAACAAATGTAAGATATAAGAAATTGTTGTGTACTTTTTTTTTGGTAAATAATTGTTGTGTACTTTAAGTGTACCTATATATGAATTTTTAATTTCCTCTACAATATCCATTTAGCTTTTTAATATGTCCAAATTCAAACTGAATTCCCCGTATAAAGAACTTATTTAGACATGCTATAATTATAACTCGTAACATATTATGAATATGCTAATAACATTCCTAATATATTAGCTTTGTGAATATTATTCTTTAAGTATTTGTATATTATCATTCTTCTCATAATCGACTTTCGAATTTTTATAGTTAAGTAATATATTTTGATTTTTTATAAACATCAACATTATATATAGAGAGAGATTTCTCTATTATACAATTCAAACTAGTATTTTATATCTTTCACATGCAAAAGTTTTTTATATGAAAATATTAATTTATTTTTGAAATATATATTAATTTATTTTTATACATAAATAGAAGAAAGTTCAACTACTCTTGACAATTCAATCTCTTCCGGAAGATTCAATGATCCAATTTAAGTTCATGCTAGATTGATTTCTGGTATGACAAACCATAATTTGTTTATAATATAACAAACATTTAAAAAGTGGGAGAATAACTAAATTAAAGAAATAATTAGTTAGGAGCAAAAGTGATGCGAAGCCTTGTAAGAAAGTTAGTCATAATGTAAAAGACATTTAGTCATGATATAAAATAATGGATGAAAATTTTGTTTGAAGAGTATTAGAATGAGAAAGACATAAGAAAAAGATTTAACAAAAAAAATGGTAATGAAAGTTTTTTTTATAGTGGTTAGATAATAATGATAATATTGAAGGCAATATTTCTACCTAATAGGAAGGGATGGTTGCAAATGATACGAGGAAGAGAAGAAGATAGATGATTAACTTTTTTACTCTATGAACTTCTTCTAAAGCTTAACCTTTAATTTATAGTACATTACAAGCTAAAGAAGCAACTCTGAAGTGGAAATAGCAATGCCTAGATAGTGGTATAAAGCAAGTGTGAATACTGCTCAACCTTATTATTAACTTATAGATGTTATTGCTTCTTATAGTATAGGATATAAAGCTCATTTAATTAGTGACTATAGAGTAGTCTTCTGAATTGTTTTGTTAGTGAAATGAAAAGTTATTTGAGTGAAAGAAGAATGACTTTTCCAACTTATAGGTGTTAAATCGTTTGTAATGATTGAACAAATAAAAGATACGAGGCCATTATCAAATTTTAGTTTATTCTACAAAAGGGATGATGTTTTTAAAGTCCATTAGTGCATCTGGGCTTATAAGAACATTGATACAATGTTAAAGATAATTGATAAAATTATGAATAAAGTTGTGAATGAATTTGGGTCTTAAAGCAATATAAAATTCATCAATGACAATGATGCTACTTATAAAGTAGTTGGGAAGAAGTTGTAAAGCATGTATAATTATTCTATAGGACAATTTGTATTGCACATTGCATTGACTAATGCTAAAAATATATATATGTTAAATACTTTCCTATTGTTGATGAAACTAGGTAGAAAGAGAGAAAATAACTAAGTTCATTTATAATGATACTTGGATTCTGAATTTGACAAAAGATGAGTTCATTAATAGTAAAAATTTGTGTTATCTTACTATTATAAGATTTGCAACTAATTCTTAACATTTTTAATGTTTTGTTTAAATCAAAAAGGAGCTAAGATAAATATTTATAAGTGATAAATAGGTTGCATCTTAGTATGCTATATCCAGTGTTGAAATAGACATTTTTATTTATACTTGAAGATCATAAAATTTGGTTTCAATGTTAATTTTACTTTCAAGTTTGTGATTCTTTAATGAGAGTAATTCATCTAGCTAATAATAATTTTACTTTTTTAATGCTATAGAGAGGGCCAAGGAAGCAATTAATTTCAATATAAAAATATGTCTTCCTTATATACATCTTATCTTGTAATCATCAAATAAAGATGTGAAAGACAACTTCATTCTCCGTTGTTTATTATTGAGGTATATCTAAATTTGACTATTTATGTTAGACCAAGTTTTACAAGGAAACTTAAAGTTAATAAGGGAATGTTATTAGCTATCACAACAATTGTTTCACAAGAAAAGATGTAAGATTTCCTTAGCTTATAAATAAAGTTATACAAGGATGCATGTGGTGATTTTGAGATACTTATTGTAATATGTCAAAGAGACATCAAGTTCTTTAATTCTTCACTTTTATTAGTTATTTAAAATTAATAATCACTTTATTATGTTATAAGATTATTTTTGTTGTCTTACAGTAACTTGATGTAACCAATTCAGAGGGGATATTCTAGAATTGAAAATGTTTTTAATTCGAATTCTTGGTCAATACATGAGTGTAATTGGATTTGAAAAGAATTGAAGCACATTTGACTCTATTCATTACAAAAAAGAAATAGATTGGGACATACAAAAAATGATTTGGTGTTTGTTTAATATAACTTGAAACTTCGAAAAAGATATATTGTTATCATTATTAAATTGAATACAAATTCTTATAATTTCTTAATAATTTAATTTAATTTGTTCATTATAACTGTTAAGAGAATAAGTAGGTTTATATATATCTAATTTGTCTTGATCATATCATTCTTTTAGTAAATTCAGTTTCAGAGGAATAAAGTTTATAGATGAGAGTAACTTGGAAGATAATTTTGGATAAGAAAGTTATTTTTTGATAATTTTGGATAGGAAAGTTTTTTTTTTTGGTAATTTTGGATAGGAAAGTATTGATATATTATTTAGTATAATAGTTTTATATAATGGTGACAATGAGATTCTCCTTAGTGATGAAAACTTCATGCTAAACGAAAATTGAGATCAATAAGATTTGTGCGAGTTTGTCATGGAGTAAAGTTTTGAGTTTTTTATTTTTCATTTTTTAATTTCACTTGTATTTGATATATATGTTAAATTTTATATATGCAATGTAATGTAATACTTTTAGATGTAAGTGCTTTTTTTATGTTTTACTTTTACTTTATAATATTCCTTGGTACAAACTCTTGTTCTTATACTTATGGACCTATATTATTCTAATTATATAATGCTTTAATATAATCAATGTAATATTTTAAGTACATTGTATTATTTTTAATTTTATATGATTATATATATGAAAATTAAATGACATTTTTATATTAATTATAGTTATTGTTTGTATAAGAAATATGTCAAAAGGAATACCAATATGAATATAAGAAATACGGTTGTTATATTAAATATATATTATTATGATCTTTTAAGACAAGATTGAAATAAAATTTAAAATGATTTAACACAAATTGAGGGACTATTTTGTAAAATTATTTGAAATGATACTTAATATTAATTAGTACTAATACCAAGCATACTAGAACCAAGTATGGTACGATATTTGCAATAATGGATTATGTAATAGTTTTAGAAATTTTGGTAGGTTTGGTTTTTATCATATTACTTTGAAAGTGAAAGCAAATTTACTTGATGTTTAATAAGAGGTGATTTAAGTTGTTCGCTAGGTTGTTTTAAGGTTTTCAAGGTATCAAATGTATTTTATTTAAATCATCGCATCTTTATAAGTTTCAATGCTAGGATATAGCTATATTTGGCATTTTAGTTTGAATACAATCATAATTTAGTAAACAAAGTTCAAATTGATTATTTTTATGTTGGAGTTAAGGTTTGAAAGACTTTATTTGAATATAACCTTAAATCAACTCAAAATTCTAAAAAAAATTTAAAAAAATGAAGTTCGTCTTATTCAATCTAAAATTTGATTGACTGAGGTCGAATTTAAACAAAAATAGATTAAGATTTAGAATAGAATTAAGTTGCATTATAGAATTCTAGCAATAATCACTTAATTTAAATTTATTTCTTAATATACTAAATAAGTTATTCAAAAGATATAGTTTATAAATTATTGCTCTCTAGATTAGAACAAATTACTTATGATCTGTTTATTTTTACTTTACATTTTAGTTTCATGTTTTAATTTTTAAATTCACTTAAAATTTTTTGTTTGTTTAAACTTTTGATTTTAATCTTTGGTTTTGGTTTATTCTTATTTTCATAATTTATAAAAATCACAAAAATGAATTTTTGTATATTTTCATTCTTTTGTCATAATATGATTTATTTTAATATTAATATTTATTACTTAATTATTTAATATGAATTATTAATAAAATTATAAGTAACATAATAACTTATTTTAATTTTATAATTACTTTAAATTTATTTTTGGAAAAAATAAAACATTTTAAAATTCAATAATTATTTGATAAATATACCTTAAATTTAAAAGGTCTTAAATACATAAATTTAAAAAGTATTTTGATAATTAAAACATAAATTAACAAATAGATATTATTTTATTGATAATTTTTCATTAACTTGTTTTTTATATTTTAATATTTTATTGATATTTTTATTAATCTTTAAATTTTAGTTAGTATTTAATCATTAATAATAAAATATAATTATAATGACATTCGAATTAATTATTGAATAAATTTTTTTATTTAAAAATAGAGATAAAAAATAAAAGCCATAATAAATAAATAGAATAAAATAAGAAAATAACTACAAATTTGCTACGTCACGAGCGCCTAACGAGCTACGTGTAGAACATCAAGGGGACTCGCTTACTAAATAAGGAACATCTATCTTAATAGTAGGGTAGTTGTTAATCAGAATTCAGAAATGGCAACAACATCGTGGATGACGGGATTATGGTATGTATCCTTTATCTAAATATATCGGAATATATATCAAGCCAAAGTTTTACGATAAAATTATTAAGAACGACTATATCAATTTGTATTTTATTTAAAACAATATTAACGAAAACTTAAATTGTGAAGGTGTAAAACAATTTTTAACTAAAGATTAAAATTACGATAAGTCGTAGCAAGTGATAAAAAAATTAAAAAACATAAATATATTAATTATTCAAAAACAATATCAATTAGGTTGTTAAAGATACACGAAAAAATGCAGTTCTATTTAGACCCTTATGATCTGTATGATTACATTAGATTTCAGGCTAAAGCTAGCAGACACCACAAATATGTAGAATATCATAATATGCCTATCTGCTTCGGTCACGCTGCCATGCCATGCATGGTTCAAGCTATTATACAACTAAATATCAATGGAGTGTGATGTATATTACCCTAAATATAGAAAGGATAATCATTGAAGTTTATATGATCATCAATACTGGAAAGTTCTTGAATTTCCTATTTTCAGGCCAGCTGGCTTCACCTCTTTGCTGATGGTAGAGAAAGACTAGCTATGGCAAACAAGTATAGATTAAATAATTGTGTGGTCCTAACATGGGAAAAACTAAACAATTAGAGTGGAGATTTTCGTTGCCATATTTGGTGCCGCAAAGCAGTGAGAACTATTTTTCTTATTTACGTCTCTAGAGTCTACTTGTGATGGAATAACAATTCTATTAAGAACACCATAAAATCATAAAGGATAACTGAGTTTTCTTTAATAACAATTTCCTAGTGTTGCAGCAGCTTCACCAATAACAGAAGAGAACTTGGATAATGTTTTAGGTAGTCTACCAAATATGTGCTCATTGTTGAGACAAGGTAGCAAAAGGGTTGTTGCATGACTTACTTAATTGATATTTGCAGCAACCAAAACCTAATTTTAAAATCGGGTGTTTCTATACTGAGTGTACAATCTCATTCTTCATAATAAACTATATAGCTTTTGGTTGAACCATAACCAGAAACCCCGTTACTATTTTGAGCATGGAGAATTATGCTGACCCTGATCTGGTTTAGAAATTACTCTTCATTACATGTGCCACCAAACATAAAGACATGATAGTGCGATTACGCTTTTTGCGCTTATAAAACTAAACTTTAGCTTGGTGTTGAACCCATTTTCATGCGGATGTCAGACAGCGTGTCCCAAGGTTCCTCTGGATTGTATATGTAAGTGAGAAGGGTCTACAAGCAATGGCATTGGTAGTCAAACGTCCAAGCCTCCTTCTGGCCATAGTTTGAATAACAGGTGGAAACTTTCTTTCTTTCTTTTTAATTTCTTTTGCACTAGGAAGTTCATTAATAATAATTGGGTTGTCACTATCAGTGTATCTCAGTTGATATTTAAAAATATATTTGACCAAAACCCGTGTTCTTATTGGTTCATGTCAAGAACTTAAGAGGAATTGAAAGGGATTGTTTAATATTATAAGCTCTTCCCAGGGAAAACTTAAATGCCAGCCACTCAATCCTTCAATGGCACAAGATAAGGAAATAAGATATAGTAGCTGTCGAGTCATCGAGAAACGTACACGGTGAATAAACAAGATGACCAAGAAGCCAAAAGCCGTGGATCAGCTGTGCTCAAGCCATGGCTTCACCTTGCAGCTAAGTTAATATATCAAATAATTTTTAGCAGTGAACATCTATTTGCTCATTACTGTTGCTGTAGTTGACGTCCTTTGAAGAGACAATACATATTCTTTGATTTCAGTTCCGTTTTAATCACTTTTCCTTACTTTTCTACTAGTGCTGACCTTAATTTTAACCAGTTATGAGCCCGTCCATAGATTCATTTTGGAATTTCCAATTATGAGTTGATGATTGAATCTCAGTAATAAGTGGCGCCTAACTCCAATAGATAGCTTAGCTATATAGGTTATTAGGTTTGGAAAATTTCTATTCTCTTAAAGATCTCATTCCCAAGAAATTGCAATCCTCACCCCGTTGTACAAATTCTTTCTATAATTAAATAGTGCAGCACATCCCCTTTTTAGGCTTGTCCCAGGATTTTGAATAACGGGTCGTGTATGCTACAATAGCTGCAGTGTAATATAGAAATAAAACTTGGGACATCCGAAACCATTACAATTAGAGATATGTTTATAAATCGAATTACAAATATTAAAGTCGCTGTTAAGAAAGTTTTAGATCTGGAACAATGTTGCATTGCTCCTAGTTTCCGACAAAGTTTCCAGTCTCACTGGGGATTTACAAAATTGGTTTGATTTCTAAGCTGTAACCTGCTAAGAAAGGGGGAAGTGAAATTCATGGTATCTATGATCTTATCTAGCCTTTTACTCCTAGCAATAATATCGGCGGCGAGTAATTGCAATTTGCAAGCTTTGGACTGCATGTTCTATGAGGTGACAAGAGCCTAGTGATCACACGGGACCGGGCATCGTCCTTCATGTCAAATAAATCATTTTCCGGGAATGTTCAAAATTATCACAAACTCTCATATTGACAAGAAAAGAACCAAACAGTGAAATCCCTGTTCAACGAATTTAATCTCATAAAGTATGATGGGACTTGATTGAGGTACATGCAGGTATAGGATAGCCTGGAAATGATGTTTATTCGGTGGCTATTGGATGTACGACCAAGTGTTTCTATAGGAAACATGCGATCACGTCATTACATAAAAGCTGTAAATAGCCAAAATTCACCACGTACATTTTAAGAAAACATCAAATCATAGCTTAATTGAATAGCTCTGAGGAGAAACTGAGCAGCCAGGTGTCGTTTCAAATCATTGGTGGCACAAAACGTCTTGTCAACAGCTGTCATAACTGCGTCTAGTTTATGAATTATGACCAAATTCATAATTGAAAAATTGGGTCAAACTTGCTGTATGGGCATTCAAATGATGAGCTGATAGGTCAAGAAAAACAGTAGTTCAATTGTGCCCTGCAATCGTTGCTCTATGTACAAGTGTTACTCTAGTTTTAGCTCTAGGTCATTAGGTGCCTATTTGTCATTAAATATATGACCTTTGGGTGGTGGGGGATAGAATTTGAAAATGTTGGGTTAATGTGACTGATTCCCATCAAATCCGAGTGTGCCATTACAGAAGTATAGAGAACGGTCGTTTCATGTCTCACTGCACACGGTTCAGCTTCTATGTGTCTTGGATCTTAGGTTCTGAAAGCTTTTAAACATGGAACTTTTTTCTTTTATCAAACTTAAACAAAGGAGCTCCTTTTCAAGGTCCGATGTATATTTCACAATTATAGGTATAGAAAATAATTAAAATTAAGTATGCTGTTAAGAAAGTGCCTAACTCATCCCCAAAGGCTAGCTCAAGAGGAAGAGATTTGCATACTATTATAAACTCTTGAATGTTTTTGTAATTGTCCGATATGAGATTCCTGACACACTCCCCTCAGTCCAGAGCAGGACTGGACATCTGATTGACATATTGGGCAAAGGGACATAACTAGACACCGCCTCAAACTATCGAGACAAATTGGCTCTGATACCATGTAAGAAGTGTCTAATTCATCCCCAAAAGCTAGCTCAAGAGGAGGAGGTTTATACACTATTATAAACTCTTGAATGCCTTTGTAATTGTTCGATGTAAGATTCTTGACATATGCAAAACTAATCTCATGCTAATTAATTCCTTTTGCTCATAAACCCTAATGTTTATACGGATCACTATCAAAAACAGGAATATATAAATTTTTTAATAATTAAAATATTGTTTACCCAACATTCTGATATAAAAAGGTTATTGGGACAAAGCGTTACAAGCACCATTTTCCTTTTGCATTTGAATTAATTACGTCTATAAAACAAGATTAGCCTTTTCTCGTACAAGCTGTACTCGTAATTGAATTACCAACTTGTGGCAATTGAAGTTGAAATTCTAGCTATTGCGTATAATGAGATTTAATATTTTATAATATTTTTCTTCTTTCTTCTATCTTATGTTCCTGTATATCGGTCTAACAAAAAAAGATCAAAACTGGGGGGAAAAAAGAAGAAGAGAAGGTTATCACGTGTATTGCAAAACGGGGTTTAAGCCAACTGGACATCACGTGCAGTGAAGGTTTTTTCATCTCCCCTACCCCAAAATCTGTCTTGTCTCGATTAACAAATGTATCACGTTCATTCGTGAAGACGTAGCAAAAGTGCACATGTAGAAAACTAATCGAGCCAATCTTGAACTTCACTATCAGTCATGAGATTCTTGAGTCTATCCAAAAACCTTTATCCACGTGCAATATTCCAACTCCTGCTATTGCTATTCTCGTTTTCCCACTTTTCTAACCTTCATCCATCCAATGTTACATACACAAATATCTTGTAACTAATGCAAAATATTAATTTACAAATTCTGAATATTATTTTTCCTTCTCATAAAAAGCTACAATTTTAATCTGTAATAAAAAAAATGTGGGCGGATAGGCTATTGGGGGATGAGTCGGAGTCGGCTCGGAGCCATGCACATTGTTGACATACGCATGTTGTGGTCCTGTAACGCGGTCAATGGCTCAAAAGAGAAACCCCCATCAGCCAACCCGTACGTGTCAGGGAGCGATAGTTAATTCGTAGCTAAAAGCAAAAGGAGGTAAGAACTACCGGCCGAAAAACAGCCATGTGTTTTTGTTCGCAAAAGAGATGTTTTAGTCTGTGAGACAGGAACAGAGTGTGTTTGAAAGAGATCAACGTCCAAGCCTCAATTATCAAATTGCCATTGAGTTCCTGACACAATCCATGGTTTCAAGGACTCTGTGGACGATTATCTTGCCTTTGTAATTGATTCATTTATGCAATCCTAGTTTGACTTAGTAAAAGAGGTGAAAAGCCAAAATTAAGGGCAATCCTTGGCATTGGCGAATAATGTGTTTATGTAGTTAATTGCAGTTGTAACGTTTAATTGTGTTTAAAAGATACTTAGGATCTTAATATATAACAATGCTTGGTGTCTAAGTTAATGAAATTTTAGTCTTAATTATATAAGTTCTCTCATTTAGTTCATCAGAAATGCTCTTATTAAAGAAGAAGGTTAACTTGGGTATGTGAGAAATTATCATACATGCCTATATTACAAGACACGTATAGTAAGTGATGAATAAAGTTGGGACGGTACCAAACCCCATTGACTTACAGTTCTTTGCTTAGCTTGCTTGCATTCTCGAGTCTGCTATAAATACATAAACCCCGGACCACGTTCTCTTAAACATACATACCGAAATTACATTATTTCTTCCTGTCCGTCACTCTTTCACACACACAATTTTTCCGTAAACTAGTCTGAGAGATTATTTTCTATTTTGTGAAAGGAGCAGTATGGGAAAATCATCAACATGCTCTGACAAAAGTGGATTAAAGAAAGGTCCATGGACGGCAGAGGAAGATGAAAAGTTGATTGATTATATTCAAAAACATGGGCATGGGAGATGGAGAACCCTCCCAAAGAATGCAGGTATCCAGCTAGATAACTATATGCTCATGTATAGTTTTCTGATGTTTATAATTTTCCAACTTGTTTTCTTCCTGGTGCAAATTAAATAGGGCTGAAAAGATGTGGGAAGAGCTGTAGACTTCGGTGGATTAATTACTTGAGACCTGACATCAAGAGAGGAAAATTTTCATATGAAGAGGAGGAGATAATCATACAACTTCATAGTGTTCTTGGAAACAAGTGAGTTTGCAGACTTCCAGATGTTATGGTCTTGTTTTACATTTCTTCATCATTTATTGATTTAAAGAACCAAGAAGACACTGCTTAGTTATTGCTAATTAGGACATAGCATGACAAGAATAGATACCCAATTCTTCGACCAACGACTACTTATGGAAGTACTAAACTTTGTTCACTACCTCCTACTTCTACAGGTGGTCTACAATTGCTGCTCGCTTACCAGGAAGAACTGACAATGAGATCAAGAACTACTGGAACACCCATATAAAGAAAAAGCTGTTGAGAATGGGAATTGATCCTGTGACTCATAAACCACGCCTTGATCTTCTTCAACTGTACTCAGTTCTCAACTCATCTCTCAGCAACTCAACGTTATCATCTCATCAACTCAATCTTTCCGGCTTGCCTGGTCTTGGATCCCTCTTGAATCCAAATCTGTTAAACTTGGCCACTTCTCTCCTGTCGGCGCAAGACAATAGCCATAGCCATGATGTTAACCTAAAAAGTTTTCAAGAAAATAACATACCTGTCAGTGCCCCACTTCATGCCCAATTCCAGAGCTCGGAAGCAAACCAGGTGCAAAACCAAATTCACACCTACACAGACTCAAGCTCTGAGCTTCTGAATCAAACCCAATTCACGGAAATCAACTTGGAGCAACTCTCTGATACCCTCCCCACTACATTCAGCTGGCAGAATCCTTTACAGAATTCTTGGCCACCAGCAAGTGGAGAGCCTACGTCAACAACCAACTGTGGCAATCGGATTAATAGGCAGTCCACTATCAACACTAGTACGATTGAGAACTTGCCAAACTTGGGTTTTACTTCACTTCTATCAACAACTTCCTGCAGCACTACTCCCTTGAATTCTTCCTCAACGACTCATGTCAATGGTAGTACTGAAGATGAAAAGGATAGTTATTGCAGCAATATGTTCATGTTTGGCATCCCATGTAGCTTAGAATTGGATGTTAGTGGGCTTCTCTGAGATGCCAGTCACACAATAAACGCCAGCTGATCTTGTTAGAGTTTTGAGATATATAAAATCAAGGTGTTTTTTCTTTTCAGTTACTTTGGAATTGGATTAATTAATTATGTGGATACTAATTAGCTATGGAGTCATATATATATATATATATGTGTGTGTAAGTATGTTCATTAAATTATTAAAGTTTCTTATCTTTTATTCTACTTTCAAAATCTTGCTTCCATTTGAAGAAATGCAGTAAGTGGATTCCTACACAAAACTGTACATATGTTTATTTAACTACTGAAGTTTCTCTGAGCTTTGCACAAATTTAAGGAAGTGTTAAGAGTTCACTAACTTCTGTCAATAATATCACTTCTTTTTACTGCTATACATACGAGACAGTATAGCTACATATTCAATGAATGATAATTACTCCAAAATGATGAATTATATTTGGCTCCAAATATTATAAAGTAATCATATTTCCTGGTTTGTAATCTTATAACGTGCTTAAGAATGATTAGAACACTTTGAAGCATATAAATATGATTGGAAATATATATAACTTTAGATTGTAAATTTTTAAAACGATAGACCAGTTTAAGCCATCAAAACTAAGAAAGATAACACAGAAACCAAGAAGAGATAGAATCTATATCATATGAGTAGCTGTGGAAGTTAAATTAGGAGGTGCATGATTGATGAGTTTGAGAAGGGTTCAATAGGTAAGAAATAAATAACAAGTGATTGGTTGATTATTATGATTATAAGGATAATTCTTTAATATCAAACTTTTGAGGATTACTCGATGCCTCCAAAACATTAGAGGAATGAAAATTATTCCTAAATAACGGATCAGCGTCACAAGCATGACAGTGGGTTGTCTTCTATTTCTTTTTTTTAAAATATTTTTGGTAATTATATAATTAAAATTTAATTAATTAATTAAAATATGATTAATTAATTAATTAATTATATTTAACTTTTTTAGCAGTTAAATATAACTAATTAAAATATATTAAATTTTGATGTAAAACAAAAATTTAACAAACTTTTTTATCAATATTTTTGACAAATCAATCACTATTTATAATAGTAACGGTAATCATTACTTCATTTTAACTAACCATCATATTTATAATGATTATATCCATTCTTATTTTTATTACTATTACCCCATTTGAACCAACTGCCCCTTTAAAATAATCAAATTGATATATCTATGGCAAATTATTTTAAATATTTTATTTTTCTAGTAACTTATTAAATAGATGCCAACTTTTATTTTTATTTTATAGCATTATATATAAAAATTAATTTTTTAATTATAGTATTATAATAATAGAATTTAATATTATTCAAAATAGACTTCATCATAGCGTTCAAAATGTCTTTTTAAGACACTCTACAAAAATTGATAATGTTTAAACTTTTTGTTCATTTTTTATATTTTTCAAAATTTCAATCTTTATACAATTATAAAAAATAATTTCATCATCAGATATTTTAAAAACAAATATTGATAATGCATTCATTTATTATTAATATTTGTGCAAAATTTTAGGTTAAAATTGTTAGGATTGAATTTTTTAGAAAAACATCAAGTAACACAATCATATTCTTTTAGATATAGATATATATTGAGTTAATAAAAAAGTTGTGATATATTTTTTTATTTTACTTATCTTTACATATATTTAACATACTTTACCTATACAATTAACAAATATATTTATATTTATTTATTTTTATTATCACCATCATCATCATCTCTTTATTATATTGTGATGTACTTTCTTCTTCTACCTGTCATTTATATTCACATATAAATTTATCTATATGTTATCAGTGAGAGTTATGTACCATTGCCTATCAACACTTTGATAGCATTTATTACCCTTTCGGTTAATACAACATCATTGGCTTATCTGAGAGTTATTTCTATCAACTTTCTTCTCTGTTGACCACTATCCCATAATATAATTCCTTTGATAGTCATGTTGAGAAAATTGATCGGATTAGAGCAGGATCACAACAAATAAATTTGAGATAATTGAACACACATATTTTATATGGAAAACTCCTTAAATAAATTAAGGTAAAAACTACGAGCAAGAGTAGAAAAGTTTCACTATAAGAAATAGTAGCAGTTACAACCTCTCTATAGTTTGTACAAAAAATATTAGAAACACTCTCTATTGACCCTCACCAAGTGATGCAAAGAATTTGAATTTGAAGAACAGGATTTTATGGTAGCTGCAATTTTTGACCACTGCCCATCATTCCAACAATCTCCAAGTTGAAGATTTGATTGAGTATCAATTATATCTTCACATCACTTTTTCTATCTTGCCATTTTCATGTTGCTCACGTCTTTATCAGGTCACAAGAGGATCAACACTAAATAAACTTGTTAGTATTGATTATCTTTGTCATGAAATCTACTAAGTTATCTTTGGTATAAAATTTCTACATATCTACAATTCCTTCTTCGACTTTGTCACAAACAAAGTGATATTGTACTCATATGTGTCTGGCCTTTAAATGAAATGTTGGAGTTCTTGCAAGATTCAAGGCATCATAAATGTCACAAAATAAAGAAAATATCTCTTATTTGTGCCCGAGTTCTTCCAAG
The DNA here is from genome assembly GCA_026546855.1 of Erythroxylum incrassatum. Lineage (NCBI taxonomy): Eukaryota > Viridiplantae > Streptophyta > Magnoliopsida > Malpighiales > Erythroxylaceae > Erythroxylum > Erythroxylum incrassatum. Next base: position 41,348,445 of record JANVCL010000214.1, on the reverse strand, counting down.
AGCATTTTCTATCACACTACTTCTTTAATAACTTGTGTAGCTATTACATATTTTTCTTTTGTTATTGGCGTAACAACAATTGATTGTAGTTTTTAAACCCAACTTACAGTTCCACCAGCAAGTTTAAACATATAGCATGTAGTAGATTTGCTTTTGTCAAGATCACCTGCATAATTTGAATCAACGTATCCACTGGCAATAAATTTTGATCCTCCATAACATAATGCAATATTTGAGGTTCCTTTAATGTATCTTAGGATTCTCTTTACAAAATTCCAATGCACTCTGCCAGAACTCACCAAGTATCGACTAAGCACTCCCATTGTATGTGTAATGTCTGGTCTTGTATAAATCATAGCAAACATTAAACTTCCCATTGCTAATGCATATGATACTCGAGACATCTCTATTCTCTCTTCTTCATTGCTAGGTCTCACTTTAGAGGATAAATTGAAATTAATAAGAAGTGGGGTAGAAATTGACTTACAATTTTGTATGTTGAAACGTCGTAATATTTTCTTCAAATAATTCTTTTAAGAAAGCCAAATTTTCATATTATTTCTGTCTCGATGAATTTGTTTCTTTAGAATCTTGTTTATTAGTCCCAAGTCCTTCATATTAAATTCCCTAGCCAATTTTGCCTTTAATTCCTTGAGTCGATCTTTGCTAGGGCCTGCGACTAACATGCCATCCACATACAATAGTAAGATAATGAAATCACGTTCATCAAACCTCTTGAAATATGCAAAAGGATTTGCATTGAGTCTGTTGTATCCAAGGCTCATAATGAAAGAGTCAATTCTTTTATACCAACACCTCGATGCCTGCTTTAAACCATACAAAGATTTGTTTAACCTGCAAACCAAGTTCTCCTTTCCTTTTTCTTCTAAACCTTCTGGTTGGAGCATATAAGTTTTTTTTAAGATCTCCATGAAGAAAAGTTGTTTTTACATCTAAATGTCCAAGATGTAAATCAAATGTAGCACACATTGCCAAGACTGCTCAGATTGTAGTGAGTCGAACCACAAGAGAAAATGTTTCGTTGAAGTCAATTCCTTCTTTTTAAGCATATTCTTTCACCACCAATCTTTCACAATATCTCTCCATTTGATATTCTTCATTTCTCTTAATCTTGAAAACCCATTTATTTTTAATAGACTTTCTTCCATGTGGTAGTGGCATGAGCTCCCAAGCCTTATTCTTATAAAGAGCTTCAATTTCCTCTTGTATTGCTGCCTTCTACAAAGATGCATCTGAGTTACTCGTTGCTTCTTAAGGAGTTGATAGCTCCCCTTTCTCTGTCAAAAGATAGTATGTAACATTACTTTCCATAATGTAATCATAATGCCAATCTGGTCACCTTTTTGTGCGATTTGACTGACGAATTTTTGGAACTTCATCTTCAACTGGGTCTAGTGTGTCATGCTTTGGTGTTGCTTTAGAAGAATCTTCTTGTTCAACTTCTCTTCCCACCTGTACAATTGTAGTCTTCAAATTTTCTTTTGAAGTGTTATCATCTCCTTCTTCCCATTGTAGTTGATCTCCTACAAAGACATCATCCCTACTGACTATGACCTTATAGGTAGTGGGATCTTAAAGGGGATACGTTTTTACTTCGTTAGCATATCCCATGAATATGCATTTCATGGATTTTAGATCCAACTTTGTAATTTCATGGGCATTGTACATCACTTACATTGGACTTTCAAATATGTGAAGGTTTGAATAGTTAACTAGTTTACTAGTCCACATCTCCGTTGGAGTCTTCAACTTAATTGCAGTTGATGGAGACCAATTTACCACATAACGAGTGGTGTTGATTGTTTCTGCCCGAAATTTCTTCTCTAAGCCTGTAGTTTTTTACACCACTCTTGTTCTTTTTAAGAAAGTTATGTTCATCAGCACTGTCACTCCATTTTATTGAGGAGTGTATGGTATTATGAACTATCTTTTGATCCCTCTTGTTTGCAGAATCTTTCAAAATCATCACCAGTATATTCTCCTCCATTATCTGTCTTCAAACACTTGATCTTCTTTCCATATTCAAGCTTAACTCTAGCTTTGTAGATTTTGAAGACTAGAAATACATCTGACTTCCTCTTGATCGGATACACTCAACATCGCCTGGAATAATCATCAATGAATGGCACAAAATAATTTTCTCCTTGTAGGGATGGAATTAATGGTTGCCATACATCAAAGTAAAACAATTCTAAAACAACCTTACTTCTAGAATTTGATGTGTTGAATTTCAAACGATGATGCTTACTTGTAATACAATGCTCACAACAAGGAAGTGATAATTTTGTAAGTCCAGGAAGCAGCTTCTGCTCTGCTCTGCAAGGATTTTCATTCCTTGTTCAGACATATGCCTACGTTTTGATGCCACATCATTGCTGATCTTTCCCTTTAACTACTTCAGACAATTGATGCTTCAGCTTCTTGCAAAGTCTCTCCTTTTACCATATATAAATTTGCAGCCCATTCTCACCATTAATCTTGCACCCAAGATCATCCAGGTGTCCTACTGATAATAAGTTCTTCGTCAGACCTTCCACATGTTGCACGTCTTGAATAGTACGACTTGTACCATCGTATATCTTCAGCTTGATAGTTTCACTGCCAACAATATTTAAGGAATGATCACTGCATCTGTACACAGGTCCTCCAAAGATAGGTTCATAATGATGGAACCACTCTCTTTGAGAGGTCATGTGGAATGTAGCTCCTGAGTCAAGAAGCCATACTTTATCAAATCTTTTCCTGCCTTTATTAGTTATTGCTGGTTCATAATGTAGAGCATCTCCATCACCGGAACAACTTGCCACTTTTCCTTGAGGAATGGAAATTTTCTTTAAATTCCAACAATCTTTTTTCAGGTGACCTTTCTTGTCACAATTATAGCATGTTAAATTCTTCTTACTTCTTGATTTTGATCTACTATGATTATAGCTTGCAGTATGGTCTCGTTCTATTGATTTTCCTCTCATCACCGTCATATATTGTGAACATGCCTGCTTGTCTTCCTTGTTCTAAGGCCAATTTTCCTCTTCTAAGACAACAACTGCAACATCATCGAAGACTGGAACATCTGTAAGGATATTATTTGTTAAGTTGATGATAAGCTGATCATACAAATCAGGTAAATTTTGAAGTAGAAGATCAACGCGTCTGTTTGGCTCTATTTTACAACCCAATGAAGTGAGTTGAGAGAATAGAGAATTCAAGATATTGATGTGCTCTGTCACCAAAGTAGATTCTGCAATACAAAGAGTATAAAGTTTCCTCTTAAGAAAAATTTTATTGTGCAACAATTTGGCCTCGTATAATTTTATGAGATGATTTCAAATCTACTTTGTCATCTTCTTCTCTTTTATGCTTGACAACACCTTATCTACTGGTGCATGATGAAGATTTGTAATAACATTCTCATCTATCTAGTTCCATTTAGTATTATTTGTATATTGAATCGACCTTTCACTTATAGCTGCTAGACAATTATCTTTTCTCAAGATAGTCTTCATTTTCAATTTCCACAATGAGAAATTACTCCTGTTGAATTTTTCTGTCTGAAATTTTACCACTAGTGCTTCTATCACAAACTTTTTTGATCAAAGAATCAGCTCCCACTATTTTACTTGAATAGTAACTATACACGTAAATAGTGATTGTACATATAAATAGTAACAATATATGTGAATAGTGCCTAATAACTTCAAATAGTGATCTAACTTATTTTCTGATGTTGAGGATCCACTATTTTGTGGCAATCATAGAGCATATGATAAGCATACCTGCACACCCAAATTGTGCTCTAATACCACTTGTTGAGAAAATTGACCATATTAGAACATGATTACAATAAATAAATTTAAGATGATTGAACACACAAATTTTATGTGAAAAACCCTTTAAATGAATTATGGTAAAAATCATGACAAGAGTAGAAAAGTTTCACTATAAGAGATAATAGTAGTTACAACCTCTCTATATCTTATACAAGAAACATGATAAACACTCTCTGTTGACCCCTCACTAAGTGATACAGAGATTTTGGATCTGAAGAATAAAATTTTCTGAGAAGGGATGCTTTACAAATGAACTGGGGAGGTTTATTTATAGGCCTCCCCCTTTTTTGACCATTGTCTTTCATTCAGCAAGCCAAATAGATGACGCAAGAGACCTTTGAGATAAAAGCTCATAACTTGTAAACTTTTTATTAGCATCGTACCAACAAGCAACTTCCTTGATTAAAGCTTCTCCGACGCTTGTTAATTTGTTAGCATCCACTAAGAATTCATTATAACATATGTTGAAGTAATATTTGTGCATTTTTGCACATTTATATGATTTATTACTTAGGAGTTTACTAGTCGATAAGAATTTGTTATTTGTCAATTATATAGTCCAAGTTATTATGATTTTTAAGAGTTATGGCTATGATTTTTTGGAGTTAGTGGAGTAATTGGTTTATATAGATCATGGTTGTTACGAGTCATATTTCAGTGGTATTTTTGTTTATAAAAGGGTTGCAAAGTTGTAAATAAAAGTATGTGTTGGGACCCAATTTTGGAACCGGACCTCAATCGAAAAACAGAAAGCGGAAATGAACGAAAAAACTAAAGAACGGATCCTAAACGAAAGTGGGCCAAACGTAAACAAAAACAAATCGGCGAAAACGAACGACGGATCATAAAGCAAAAAAAAGAAATCGAATTCTTAATGAGCCAAAGAAAAGCGAATGGCTCGAAATCAAGGGAAACAAATCGCTTAAGGACAAAAACTTAACTCCGACATCCGAAAACAAATATTTTAGAAAAAGTTCGCTTTGGAAAACTCTAATACAATCGGTCTAAACCAATCCGCATCAGTGTAAATTTTTTTCTTCATTTTGTTCAACCTCATACAAAGCAAAAATCAATTTCCCATTTGAAAAATTCGTCCTCAAAACCAAAACTCAATTAATAAGATTCTTCTTATACATTCATATCCCCTCATTTTAAACTCTTACTTTTTGTTAGCGATAAAAACTCACTCATGATTTATACAAAATCAAGCCATAAACAAAGAGCACTTCAATATACCAAACCAATCCACACAATCATCGGACTTTCTGTCCGAAATCCAAACACAATCAAACACATAATCATACCCATAACACTTCAATCATTTTCAATTAATCAATATCATTGGACCTCCTGTCCGGAATCCAAATGTAATTAATCACATCTACCCAAGGCACATTCACATTCATCTCATCTACGTACCATAATCATACACAAGTTTACTGTTGGACCCCACACCCCACATCCAACCCGAAGGTGTTTGCAGGTTATACTGCGGCGTGTGTTTGGGGGTTATACCCCGGC
>JANVCL010000214.1:41294191-41340039 GCA_026546855.1 Erythroxylum incrassatum | reverse complement strand
TCCGATGATTTGAGTTTTGTTTGGGATTTTAGAAGTGTGTTTAATCTATTTGCAGATTTTGGGTTTTTAATATTGCAACCGTTATGCTGCCGAATTTTTGTATGGCAAAGAATAAGTTGGGTTAAAGATGAGATTGAGTTTAAGACTGTTTTTATGAATTGAATGTTATATGAGGATGAAATTCCCAATGGGGAAATTTTATTGTTTCGACGTATATGAGAGTGTATAAGAATGAAAGGATTAATACGAAAGGAAAAAAAATTGAGACCGAATTTCGGATTGGTATTAGACCGAGTTAGTTTTAGGGTATCTAGCGCGACTCTGTTTCGAAAAAGTTTATTCGCGGATGTCAGAATCTTTGGAAATCCGTTCTTTGTAATTCGTTCCAATTTGTGTTTCGGAATTTGTTTCGGTTCGTTTCGCTTTTGATTCCGCTTTCGATACGTTTGCTTTTGATTTGTTTGCTTCGATTCCGTTCCTTCGATTTCGCTTTTTGTTTCCGCTTCGGATCGCTTTGTTTGTTTTTGCTTCCGCATTTTGTTGTCCGAATTTCGATTTCGTTTTCGTTTTTCAGTTGAGGTCCGGCTTTCGAGGTCGGGTCCAGCTTCCGAGGTCGGGTCCCAACAGAAAGCATTGAAGGCTTCTATCCATACTCATTCTAAGAGTTTTTGCGAAATATGTAGAGTTGCCGGTAGAGGAAAGGAAGATAAAGGAAATAGAGATGCCAACAAGAATTTTAGAGCCAACAATGACCAATTTCATGGAAAAGTCAAAGGACATGATCTTGACAAATCTAAGGTAGAGTGCTTTATATGTCATAAATTTGGTCATTATACTTATGAATGTTATACTAGGATGCCTAATAACAAGAAAGGAGAGAGAGTTTAAACTTGTTGAGAATAAGGAAATGGAAACTTTATTGATGGCCATTCAAAACAAAAAGAAAAAAGATTCATATATTTGGTATGTGGATACAAGTTGCAATAACCACAATAGTGGAAGTAAGTTGTCACTTTCTTATCTAAATGAAGATTTTCACCTTAGTATGAGTTTTGGTGATTTCCCTACTGCTAAAGTGACGATAAAAAGGTGATAATAAGATAACAACCAATAATAATTTTGTGAAAACGATCTCTAATGTATTGGGTATTCCTGAATTGAAGAGTGACTACTTGAGTGCTAATCAGTTGCAAGAAAAAGGTTATGTTATCATTATTAAAAAGGCGCTTATGAAATTTATAATCCTAATAGATGTGCTATTTTAGTTGTTTAAATGAATTAAAATAGATTGTTTCCATTAAAGATTGAAAGTATTTAATCAAGTTTGATGGCTGAAATGAAAGATTCGTCATGGTTATGGCATTTTTTTATAACCATTTGAATTTTGGTGAATTTAGGACTCTCAATAGAAGAACATGGTGATAAAGCTTCCTTAAATTTCAACTTATTCCCAATTTCATATATAATGTATTGTTAGCAAACAACCTCATTCATGATTTCCCAAAGGAAAGTTATGGAGAGCAAAGGAAATGCTGAAGTTAGCGCATTTCGATATTTTTGGTCCAATAATACCGTCTTCCAATGGAGGTAAAATACACTTAATTACCTTCATTAATAAATTTTAAAGAAAAATTTAGGTCTATTTTTTATGAGAAAGTTTAGAAGCTTCCTCTATATTTAAAAGTTTTAAGGCTTGTGTGGAAAATGAAGCAGGAAAGACTGCTAAGACCCTTCAAATAGATCATGGCAACAAATATTGCTCATATCAATTTGAAAATTTTATGCAAAGCATGGGATCTGAAAAGAGCTTACAGCTGCGTATACACTATAACAAAATATTGTTTTTAAAGAGGAAAAACTAAACTAATCTCAATATGGTAAGAAGCTAGTGGCAACGGGAGTAGTTTAGAAGATCTTTTGACTAAAAGTAGTAAATTGGAGCATTTATATTTTAAAAAAAGTCCAACTTTTGCTATTTAAAACATACTACTAAAAGAAGCTTGGAGTGGGAGAAGATCAAATATAGATCACTTTAGAAGCTTTGGATATATCAGGTATGCTTATGGGCGAAGAAACTTGATGATAAGGCTGACAAATGCATCTTTTTTAGTGTAAGTAAAGCATCCAAAGAACATAAATTATTTAATCCACTAAAAGAGAAGTTTGTGACCTATAAGAATGTTATTTTGTATAAAGAGAATACTTAGGATTGGAATAGGTAGCATCTTATCTAAGTCATTTGTGACAAAAATGTTGAATATGAGCAGCTTAGAACACCTCGTATGCCTAAAAGTTAAAAAGAAAAGCAACTTTAGTAGCCACTAAAACTTTACTAACATCCTTTGTTTTTAATAAGGAAGAAGCTCAATTTCTTTATCTTGTTAGAAGAAGTCTTGCTTGGATGAAAGATTATGAGGTAACTAGATTATTAGAAAATCCAATAGCTCACTTTGCTTTGTTTTCATATTGTGAATCTAAACTTTTGAAAGAGTCATCAAAGAGAAAAATGACAATAAGCAACGGATGAAGAGTCAATGTCATTGAAAGGAATGATACTTGAGAGATATATGATCTACTAAATGAGAACAAAATCATTGGTGTAAAATGGACCTTTAAAACAAATATGAAAAAAATGGTGAAGTTGACAAATGCAAAGAACACTTGGTGACTAAAGGACATATGCAATAATATTAGGTTGACTATACACAAGTTTTCTCTTTGGTTGCAAGACATGACACAATTAGGTTGTTGGTTCTATTAGCAGTATAGAATTCTTGTCAGATTTTCTAGCTTAATGTTAAATTGGCATTCCTACATAAGCACTTAAAGGAATTGGTATTTGTTAAAGAACCCCTTGGTTATGTTAAAGTTAAAAGTGAGCATAAGGTTTATAGATTGAAGAAAGCTCTTTATGAGAAAAATAAGTCATAGGCTTGGTATAGTTGCATTGAGACTTACTTCTTAAGGTTGGTTTCACAAAATGTCTTTATAAGTATACACTTTTGTTAAGAATGAAGATAAAATGCTCATACTCTACTTATATGTTGATGACCTTAAATTTACCAAAAAATGCATTGCCATGTTTGAGTTAAGAAGTTTATAATGAGTTTGAAATCTCTTATTTTAGTATGATGCATTACTTTCTAGGCATATAAGTACTGCAATTAAAAGATGGAATCTTTGTCTCCTAAAAGAATTATATAAGAGAAAATTTGGACAAGTTTTAGATGAAGGATTGTAATCTTATAAACACTCCAATCGAGTGTGACTTGAAGTTATACAACAATCATGAAGGGGAGAAGGTTGATAACACGCTTTTTAAGCAAATTATGGGTACTTTAGTATCTAACTACAATAAGACTAGCATAATGTATGTTGTAAGCTTGATCTGCAAGTATATAAAGAATCCTATAGAAATTCATTTGTTAGCATCTAAAAAAATCCTTCATTACTTGCAATGAACTAAATAAAGGCTTTAGGTTATTTTACAAGAAAAGTCTAGTTTGATGGGTTTATTGACAATGATTATGCAAGAGATTAAGATGGTATAAGAAGCAGTTCAAGTCATGTTTTTATACATGGGATAGGTTACATTTTGTGATCTTCCATAAAGTAACCAATTATCACTTTGTTAAGTACAACAGCTAAATTTGTTGCAGCAACAAGTTGTGCTTGTCAAGACATTTAGCTAAGGATAATTCTTGAGGAGCTATACCCATCTCTTTAAAATGCATTGCCTGCGCTGCCATTGCAACTTCTGCCGCCGTGATTCGGAATATTCACCCTCTCTTCTATCCATCACCACCGTTACTATTGGATATCAACGTCTCCATCGCCACCACCCTCTTCCTTCGCCGCAACCTCTTGATAGCCCCAAATGCTCTCCTCCTCTTACTATCCATCTGCTTCATACATGCTTTTAGCTTTCTCAAAAAACTCAACATTAAGTGTGCCTCCTGGTTCAAGGGAACGTTTCAAGACTAAGTTTTGTCTAACTTAGAAAAGAATGCTCGAGTTTGCACAAAGAGTTGGTTATAAGATTCAAAAGTGAGATAAAAGATTCAGTCTAAGAATTCAACCTTAAAATCAAGGCCGATAGGATAAATTAATAAATAAATAAATAAATTCAATTTATTATATTAATAACATTTAGGGTTAAATTATATGAATGAGTCTTAACATTTTTATATTAATTTGATTTAACTATTTCAATTTAAATACATGGGTCTTATATTGTTACTTCATATTTATGTGGCTATATGAGACTTATATTAATATTAAATGTTATAAATATATGCCATATAGTCGTTAACTTGGCATAAACTTAATGGCGTTATACTTCTGTCATTTTTTTTTGTGTTAATTTGAATTTGAATGTTACTTTAATGATACGATTTAATTTATACTCTCTTGGTTAAATTTTTTTACTAGAGGTAAACTTTAAAGGTTAAATATACCCTTTTTATCAGCACTAAAGTCCTGGTTGACAAGCTTAGGACATTTCTCTGTCTCGCTCTTTACAACTGACATTGTCATTCTATTTTAGTTTAGGGCAAACCGGCAAAGCTCGAAGAAGGAAAGAAGCATTCGTCGGATAGGATTGTAAGTGCTAGGTAGTGAGGAAGAGAGAAGTGGATGATGGAGCTGCTACGGTCTAGTCTCTCTCGGGTTCGGATCCCCGAACCCTCGAATCGCATCTACAAGCAAGAATGCTGTGTCTCCTTCGACACTCCGGTATTTTACATTCTTTGGAATTTTCTACTTCTATTTTCTGTTTGGTTCCCAAGAAATTTCTTTCTTTGAGATTTTCTTCAACTAATACAACTATTTTTTGCTGTTTCTTTGATGGGTTTGAATAATTGTGGATTCTGTGTAATAAATTTTAGAGGTCTGAAGGCGGGTTGTTCATCGACATGACCAGCTTTCTTGCTTTTGGGAGGGATTATGTGGGCTGGAACTATGAAAAGACTGGAAACCCCGTGTATTTGCACATCAAACATACTAACAAGCCACTTCCTGAAGATCGCCCTTCCAAGAAACCCACTCTCTTGGCTATAGGTACGCGATTTCAAGTCAAGTTGCTGCCTTTTGAACTGATTTACGTAACCCGTATGATCTTTCAATATGACAATATGTAGGTGTTGATGGAGGGTTTGAAAATGATGAACCTCAATATGATGAAACTCACAGTGTAGTCATTTTGCCTGACTATGTTAGTTTTCCATTTCCTTCAGTGGAGCTGCCTGAAAAGGTCCATATTGGTTGTGCTTTGCTGGTGTTATTAATTTCCGTTATCTGAAATCAAGGCCTCAATGTGCTAACCACTTTTCTGAATGCTACAGGTAAGGTTGGCCGTTGATGCTATTTTAATGGCTGAGGATGCAGAGCGAAAAGAGACACTCGCTACTTGGACAGCTGATAAGAAGCAAGTTAGTGAATATGCTATGAATTTACAACAGATTGACAATGGTGTTATTGTTCCCCCTTCTGGTTGGAAATGTGCAAAGTGCGAGAAAAAAGAGAATCTGTGGCTGAATCTTACCGATGGCACTATCCTTTGTGGGCGGAGAAATTGGGATGGAACTGGTGGTAACAACCATGCTGTTGAATACTACAAAGAAACAGGCTATCCCCTCTCAGTCAAGCTTGGGACAATTACAGCTGATTTGGAAGCAGCAGGTAACACCATGTTGTGTGTGAGGAAGCCATAATTTTCTTACTATATATCATGCAAGTTATATTTTTGATATTGATGGATGTAATGAAACAGTGCATTTCCTTGAGTAGATGTATTTTGGTTGGACATAGAAATATTAAGGGTACCAATCAGTATGAGATAACAATAGTCGTTGAATGTGGCATGGTATGAAAAATAAATTCAATAACGCTTCTCAAGTATGTATGACGTGTTCCTGTAGCAATTCCAAGTATAGGGGACTTTTTTTAATACTGAGAGACATTAAAGTCATAAGTTGAGAAAGGATGCACACGACTTAAAAAATGATTTCTCTAAGATGAAGGACATTGGCCAGAAAGTTTAACTCTCCAACTTAACATGCTTTATATTTATGTGGCAAATTAAACTTGTCATTTGGAATAGCAGAGAAACTTTAGTCGTTAGAGTTTATTTTCACTTGTTGAGTGATTATTACATAATCTTTCAGTTGAGATCTGTTGGATGCATTTTCCTGGAACTCATGAACATGACGCATTGTGGCAGCTCAGATGTTTTCTCTTATCCAGAGGATGATGGTGTTCTGGACCCATTATTAGCCCAGCATCTGGCGTTTTTCGGCATTGACTTTTCTTCACTGCAAAAGGTAAGTTTTGACATGGTCTGCAATATCAGAGGGTTCTATCTATTCATTTCAATTTTTGGTGCAGAAAATTTGAAATTTGATTCTTGTTGCTAAATGATTGAACATGTAGTTATTTATCTGGACTACACAAGGGAATTTAAATTGGATCATTTTTATTTGTTTGAAGTTCTGATCTGTACATCTTTTGTTAGGAGGCTCTTAAAAATTTGGTGAGAAAGGACTCGTGATGCACATGTATATTTTCTGTTAATGACTTGGTGAAAGTTAACCAAGGAAGTAGTTTATGTTGACAGTGAAGAGAGGTTGAATACTGTAGTCATTGATTTGGTGTCCTAATACGATTAATACTTGAAGAGATAGAAAGGGAAAGGGAAATCAATGATAATAAAATATAAAAGACATAGGTCCATTTCTGTTTGGAGAGTACAGAGGTACTCTTTTTTAACAGGGCAACATTTAGGACCAGCTAGCTAATATCACTGTATGGTCATAGCTGTTAAGTTTTTCTTTTTCACTTCCGATATTTTAGACAACAGTCCAGCTTTGATGTTTTTGATGTCTTTTATATCATATCTCCAGCTTGGTGAGTTTGTTGTGTTTGGTTTGCTGGATGTGTTCCACTAGGATAACTAGATAACATTATGACATCTTTTCTGATGTAATCTCGGTTACATTTCCTCTTGTACCTTGCTGGTCAATCATGATAAACTGATTTTGTTGAAAGCTAAGATTGTTCTGTTTGGTTTTAGACTGAAATGACTACTGCTGAAAGGGAACTTGACCAGAATACCAACTTTGATTGGAATCGAATTCAAGAAAGTGGGGAGGAAGTTGAACCAATTTTTGGACCAGGATATACAGGCCTTGTGAATCTTGGAAACAGGTAATTTTGTGTAGGAAAGTGCTTCCAGAAACATGACAGTTTTGTTCTCTTCTTTCTAATATATTCTTCTTGCAGTTGCTACATGTCTGCAACTATTCAAGTTGTGTTCTCAACACATTACTTCTGTTCAAGGTCAATGCTTGTATTCTTGTTTGTCTCTGTGTATAAATGAGTTTGTGAATGTTATCATCAACTTAGCTATGTTATGTTATTAACGCATGCATATTGGTCGTCTGATCCTTCTGTAAGCAGATACTATACGACTCAAAGCTTAAAAATGGCTTTTGAGATGGCTCCAGCTGATCCAACTGTGGATTTAAATATGCAATTGTAAGTAACTGACATATTATGATCCAAACTGTTTGCCTTATGTGTTCCTATTAATTTCTCTCTTGCTCTTTCTCTGTTATTACTGTTACTTTTTTTAGCATCTCAAGTTTGTTTGTATTTCCTTTGTCTTTTTCAAGTATCTTTGTTGGTCATATATCACACCAACTATTTTACTGAACTTAATGAATGAGAACATTATCATATTGCTGATATACTTTGGTCCTCTCTTTGATTATTTGTCTCTATATGACAGAACAAAACTGGCGCATGGATTATTGTCTGGAAAATACTCAGTTCCTGCACAGGAGGCATGGCCAATGAAACATTCTATCATCCTTTATGTTACTAGTTTCTTAGTATTTTTTTGGTTTTTCATTTTTATATGTCATCCAGAAAGATGATAAGGTGAATGAGGCAATGTCAAGAAATTTGACCCCTAACTGTAACCTTTGTGTCCAGCTGGAGTGGCTGGTGACTAAGTACTGTAGTCTAGGAAATTTTTTTTAACAGCATCAGATTATCTGATACGCTTCTTTTAACAATATTTTTGACTTTTGTTTGCTTTTCGAAAACTTATGGATTTAGATATTAATTTCAGTGTATACCCAATGGAAATTTTAACTTATTTTGCAAGTTTGGACTTAATGAGATACAATGTGCTTGTCTTGTATATGGTTGATAACTTAAATCTCTCTCTCTCTTTTTCCAATCTACTCCCCTCAAACAACAGAAACAAGAAGGGATACCCCCACGCATGTTCAAGTCTATCATTGCTGCTAGTCACCCAGAGTTTTCATCAATGAGACAGCAGGTATGCTTATTGTAGTACTCGATCAGTTATTTCAATTTTAACTCTCCTTTTATAGACCTGAATTACTTGCATTTGAGGAACATATGTTTAAGAAAAGAAGGAGCAGAGATACCCATAATATTTAGCTATTTGAAAGTTGTTTGGCAAAAGATGAGGGAAACAAATGTTGTTTCATTCATTTATTTTTCCTTTCTCAGCTCTCATTTGCATCTTTTTTGTCTTTCAAACAAATTGGAGTGACGGTGAGAACATGATGGTTTCATGGATGCCTTTGATATTGCAATTCCATAACCATGAAGAATAAACAGAGTTCCAAGTCTCTGTGAAAGGAACTTTGCAGATAAATTATGTTTCTCTTTGTTTCTTATGGTGACAAGTGATTTTAGTTTTCATCCTCATTTTTCTTTTTCTTTCTTGGGTGGGGAAGGTAGTTATTATACAAGTACAGCTTCTAGGAGAAATGACAATTCTTCAGGAAGTGATATAGTTTGGATTTAGGAATATGAACAAGATACTTGTGGTTAGGGTTCACGATATTGGCTAGCCTGAAAGGCCTGATCCCCCACGGCCAGAATGTTGTTGTTTTGATATAACTGACCATAACGATGTTGTTTTGATCTATCCGAAAATGATTACGAGTAGTCATAGTAATAACAATGTTGTCATATTTTACAATCAATTGTACAAACAAGGATTTGTTGGAGAAATTTAATAACCCTTAACTGATGATGTTTTGATTGATATCCCACCTCCACTTTTATGTAGGATGCATTAGAGTTCTTCCTACATTTCCTTGACCAAGTTGAACGTGCTAATGGTGGGAGACCCGAGTTGGACCCTTCTAGGAGTTTTAAGTTTGGTATTGAAGATCGTATCTTGTGTTCATCTGGAAAGGTTGCTTATAATAGAAGAGTTGACTACATTCTTTCTCTGAATATTCCATTACACGAGGCCATCAATAAAGGTCTGGTTTCCTCTCAGTTTTTCCTATTTATTTTTAGTCATTGTTACTAGTTAAATAGGCCTGCCAACTTTCTCTGTTTCTCTTTTGTGAATTCAGATGAACTAGAATCTTTCCAGAAATTGAAAGCAGTAAAATTATCAGAAGGGAAGGATGTGTAAGTAATAGTACTTTGGTGTCAACTTTTGATATTTAAATATTGTCTTACCACACCAACTATGACAGGTCCGCTGATGATATTGTGCGACCAAGGGTTCCTTTAGAAGCATGTCTAGCTAACTTTTCAGCTCCAGAGGAGGTTCAAGATTTTTATAGCACGGCATTGAAGGCTAAGACCACCGCACTAAAGTAAGATTCGTACTATTATCAGATTCATAAAAAAGTAGCAAAGGGTAGGCTAATGATGCTTTAGTAGCAAACTGGTGGAAATATTGTTCATTCCACAAATTTTTACTGCGCTGCAGGACTGCTGGGCTGACTTCATTTCCAGATTATCTTGTGTTGCATATGCGGAAATTTGTTATGGAAGAAGGCTGGGTGCCAAAAAAGCTCGGTAAAGTCTCTCTTGGCTTCATTACTTGTCTTGCATTTGTTTCTCTTAAATCATAGCCATACCAAAATGTTACTTTTGCTGATCTGGTGTCACATGCAGATGTCTATATTGATGTTCCTGATATAATAGATATTAGCCACATGCGAAGCAAGAGCCTTCAGCGTGGGGAGGAGCTGCTACCTGATGACGGTAGGTGACATACTTTCTGGAGATTTTGAATTGAGTGCTATTTTTATTTTGTTGAAGGTGCACAGAAGTTTTGCATTCATAGCCTAATTTCATGTAGTCTCTTATGGTTTGGCCTTATGGTGTAGAATAAGAGAAAGTCACTATAGGGAATTAGTGAACCTTGTTTAACTCTGCTCTCCCATTGAGCCACTATGCTTAATGGTTATTTGTTACTTCATCATATGTATTACTGAAAATAATTGGTAGGGATGCATCATTACCTGTAGGATTGTCCTGGAACTGTTATCAATATTTCCTTGCATCTCAACCTTTTAATCTTTTTATTCACATTTACTTTAGGTATGGGGAGGAAAGGGTGAAGGGGATGACATGTCCTAGTTATTACAGGATGCTGCTTTGAGGGAAGTTGGCAGTGTTACAGATGTAGGATGAATAGCAGATATGTCAGCTAGTTAATATAACTCACGTAAATTGAAAGCTCTGGGTACTTAATTTTTATTATGTTTGTTGCACTTCAAATTTTATGTCTGAATTTCAGCAGTTTAGGTTTCCTAGAATTTCAATTCAAGATTGGTGGATTTTTAGTAGAGAAAACTAAACAATGATAGTTTTAGGAATTACTCCTAGGATTAAGAAACTAAGAACCACTCCTTGGGTCTAAGATTCACTTTTAGAAGAAATCATCACATCTTCTAATTTGATAATTCAAAATTTACAGAGGAAATATCAGTCTTATTTTCATTTAAAGTTTGAATACATATTCTAAAAATTTTCTCAGAACCCTAATTCTTGTTTCATGCTTGAACTTCAAGTCATTCTGCATCAAGTTACCATGCATTCGTTTTGCTTTATCCCTGTTCTTATACGAGTTAAAAAATTTCTTATATCATTAAATTTTGACTGTATTTGATCTGCCTTGTTCTTGTCATGTTTTCTTTTTTGTTCAACTTTTGTATGTTTGGACTTTGTGAAATTTGCCCAGTCTTTATGTGTGTTTAAGGAGCACATTCTCTTATTTCTGTTGGCTTTTGATTGCATTGCCAGGAATATTCTTAAGGGGTGAAGTATCCTATCCTTAAATCCTTGGTGTTATATGAATTTAACTATCCTTAAATCCTTGGTGTTATATGAATTTAACTATCAGCAGTTGATCCTTGGTGTTATATGAATTTAACTATCAGTAGTTGTTTCTGAACCTTTTGATATTGTTTTCACCTTGTAGTGTTTTAAGATGGTGGGCATGATGTATTAGAAATTCAATGCTAGGATGTAATTTTCTTGCGTGTTGATGGTAGATCTATTCTTTTATTTCCTTATCTGTTTGGAGGAGCTGATAATGTCATTTGATGCTATAATTATAATTCACAGTCCCTGGCAAAGAGGTGGAAGTTGTGGCCAGTGAAGATATTGTTTCTCAGCTTGTCTCAATGGGCTTCAATCATCTCCACTGTCAGAAAGCTGCGATTAACACCTCAAATGTTGGGGTAGAAGAGGCAATGAATTGGTTGCTTTCTCACATGGACGACCCAGGTATCTAAGTTCCTTTTTTGTCTTGAGAAGATCAATTTTCAGAGAAGCAAACATTTCTTTTGAAACAAGCTTTTCTTGAGTGGTGAAAATTATGTCAAGTATTTTACTGCTACATTTCTTAATGTTAGATGCTTTTATTCTTTCAGATATTGATATTCCTATTTCCCAAGGGCTGCATGGAGTTGAAATCGACCAGTCAAAAGTTGATAAATTAATCTCATTTGGTTTTCAAGAAGCAGTTGCTCGAAAGGCGCTCAAGTCTTCAGTAATCTTCTGTCTTTCAGTTACTTTTGGGAGGAAAAGCGGGTTAATTAACAATTTTACGGGCACAAATTCTTGCGTTATTAATTACTATTTTGTGTGCATTTTGCAGGGTGGTGATATTGAGAAAGCAACAGATTGGATATTCAGCAATCCTGATGCTTCTCTTTCATCTGATATGGATGCCACCTCATCAATCACCCCACCTGCTTCAAATGATGCAGGATTGCCAGATGGAGGAGGCAGTTAGTTTCTTCACCTTGTTCTTGTTCATTGGCTCTCAAACATTTTTATATATCCACAGAATATTCAATTGTTACATGACCATAACTCTTAAAATTAAGTAGCTGAATTTGCCACTCTTGATTGTATAGGTAGGAGCTTCAGCCTTTTAGCTTTCTGCATTTTCTACATGGATTTCTTAACGCTTTAGTATATGTGTTAATAAAATTTAGAAATGATTCTGTTTTAATTCTGAAGTCCTGTTGACTGCTGAATACATTGTTGTGGTAGAAAATGCTATCACAATTTTAATCACAGTGGTGGTGTTTTTGCTGCAATTAAGCTTGAAATTGTTGAAAGTTTATTTTGTTCCCTGTGACTGTTGAATAGATTGTAGTAGCAGAAAAAGGAATCACAACTTTAATCATAGTGGATATGTTTTTGTTGTAAATCAGTTTGAAAATGTTGAAAATTTGCTTTTTCCCCTTGATTGAACATCGGTTGTAATTTCTTTCACTTTAAAACTGATATATTTGTAACTTCATCTTGCATGTACTGTTAATGTGATGAAGGTGGATAATATTGCTGCTTGCAACTCGAAGTATGTTCAACCAAAATCCTTGTTTTTGTGCCCTTATGCAGGATACAGGCTTTTTGGTATAGTGAGCCATATGGGAACATCTACCCAATGCGGCCATTACGTTGCACACATCTTTAAAGATGGTAGATGGGTGATTTTTAACGACAACAAGGTTGGGGCTTCCAAAAACCCTCCAAAAGACATGGGCTACTTGTACTTCTTTAAGAGGCTTAACAGCTGAAATTGGCTGAGGGATATACTTGAACAACTTAGGATTTAACTTTTCTGTCTTGAAAATTCATGGCAGTCAGCGAATTCATTTGAGTTTATTTCATCAGGCGTGCGGCCTGAGATGGTCGACATGTAATCTGTTGCTGTTGGCCTGAAATGTTTTTGGTGCCAGCAGCCTTGTTCATACTGTCTGCCTGGAGCCCAGCGCAGGGCCATTATCATATTATGCCCCGAAACTTTTGTCTGGGCATATTGAAACACACTTTACAGTTAGTTTTGATCATTAAAACAAGCAAATAGGACAAATGATATGTATCAGGATAATGTCTTGTTTCCGATTTTGACAATGCAACCGTGCTTTTTCCCTCGTGAAAAATATTTCCGCAGCAGCATCTTTTTCAGTTTTCCATACTCATCAGCGCATTCAGCATAGATTTTAATTGTCATGAGCACCAGGAAAGGATTCTGTTGTTCCATGAGATTAAAAGGGCCTTGAGGCGTTTGACCAGAGCAAAAGGATGGTCACTGAAAACATTATATTTTGCATCAATTAAACACATCTGTGCAATCGAAACTAGACTTCAAGTTGCAACTATCGTTTTGATTTCCGTTTACTTGCAAATAAATTTAATTACGAAAATAAATAGCGTCATTTTCATTAGATCACCTAAAATTTTCTCACCCATTTAAAACCCTTTGGAACATTTAGTTACTTTTGAATATACCAGGAATATAATTTTACTCCTAATAGTACAACAATCATTTGACCATGAAATTTGTACATGATTCTCAAATATAAATGTTTATTGAAGTTTGTATCACATCAAAATATCGATTAAAACATAGAAACCAGATTATCTTGTACACAATGTAGTGGATCTTTCTTTATAGAGCTGAATAGATGTTCCACATTTTTGTGTATTAACGCTAAAATATCAAATTTTTTGATTTCATTAGAATTTTGTCCTTTCAAGCAATAAACTTGATAGTTGGTAGTGTTGAGACAATGCACACATAAAGACAATCAGAATATTTCAACAAAGTCCCTGTTATAATTTTCAGTTTTCTTTGTATTGTGTAATCTTTATTTAAAATTTTCTTTATAGCTTGTACTTTTTCTTTGCCTTAATCAAATTGTCTCTTTAGTTCAAACCTTATTTCGACACTCTTTTGCATTTTAGTAGCTTAGAGTTTCATTTTCTAAGTTTTTCAAAGCCCACTCATATTGTTGATAAGAAGTTAGGTAAGAGAATTTCTTCCTACTGTGTCCGAAGTTGAGGTTGATCATAAAAAGAAACCAATAATTTGGCTCGCCTAGTAAGACACGATTATGCATATAAGGAGTGAGAAAGAAATCGTTGTACCTCCAACCTTGGAGGAAGAAGTCCTTACTACAATATGGAATAAAGGTTTTATATCCTAAATGATTGAGAATATTGAGAAGGCAACATCGTCTTTGATGATTGTCCAGCCCCATTTTGAGATCTTGGATAATGTGGCCGATAAGATCACACTAGGTAGACATCACCTTTAAAAGATAAAGATTGTGTGAGGGGATCGTATGAATATAATAGAGATCTTCGTGGATAAGGATGTATCATTCCTAGATATATGTAATCTTTTATTTTGTTAGTTAGGATGTAGATAAATCATATCAAACAGAGTTTTATTTGGATGAAGATATCATCTTATTGGATAATGGAAGTAATCTAATTAGGATTAGATGTGATCTAACTAGTTAAGTTCAGTTAAGATTCGGAAGCTATCAAGCCAAAGGTGCCTATAAATAACTGAGTCTTGGTCCAGGTGAACATGAGATAGAGAGTGCGATCACAATGTCTAAAAGTAAGAAAAATAGTGAGATGGCAATGAGGGTTAGATTCATATCCTTGTTTGGTTGTTTTTGGGATTGATTTAAGGATTTGTTAATTGTGATATCAACTTTGGTTTCAGTCCTGAAACTTTGTGAAACAACTGATTGTTATAAGGGGTGAGAGATCAACTTTTTTTTATATGTAAATCCTTATTGAGTTTAGTGGATTTATTTGTCAGTTTGTCTCATAATTTTTTCCCTCTACATTGGAGAGTTTTCTATGTTAAATCTTGGAGTTTGTGTTATCATTTAGTTTCTTCTCATATTTTTCTATTGCTACAAATTGAAAAGTTATTTCTTATTGTTAATATTTCGTTAATCTTTTAGAGAATTGTGTATTTGTCTTCCAATAAGTGGTATCAGAGCCATTCTAATAGAAGGTGGAAGTAGCTTTATGGTCAAGTTAACGTTATCAAGTTACTTAATTTGGAGGCCTATGATGGAGGACCTTTTATATTCGAGGATCTCTTTGATCCTATTGATGTGAACAGAGAGGTGAAGGATGATGTTCTTTGAAAACCTGAAAAGAAGTCAAGCAAAAAATGGGAAAATATGAAGCATAAAACTCTGGGCATTATCAAACAAATGATTGATACCAGCATATTCAACCATGTGTCTTAAGAAATAGATACTTTTGAGTTATGGAAGAAACTAGAAAGTTTATATGAAAGGACAACTGCTCGTAACAAGGACTCTTTGATTAAAAGGCTTGTGAATTTGAAGTTGAAGGCTAGGAAATCAATTTCGGAGCATCTAAGTGATTTCTAGGACTTAATCAATAAGCTTACAATTATGAAGATCATTCTTGATGATGAGTTACAAGCTTTTTCCCATTGAGTTTGTTATCGGATAGTTGGGAAATGCTACCGATGATTATTAGCAACTCAGCTCCTGAAGGTATGTTTTCTTTATATGTAATTAAAAAAAGTATGTTTAATGAAGAAATCAAAAGAAAGGAGATTGAAGCTGATAATGTGTAGGCTTTTGTGACAAAAAGCAAGGGAAGCAACAAGAGTAGGGGTCCCAATGGTCATAATAAGTCTAAAAATAATTCAAAGTTCAAAGGTGACAAAGATGTGAAGACATGCCACTATTTTGACAAGTAAGGACATATTAAGGGGTTCTGCTATAATTGGAAGAGGGACCAACAAAAGGAATCTCATAAGAATGACGATGATGATAAGATTATAGTTGCAACTGCTTTAAGTATGGATGATGAGGTGTTACTAGTTTCTTAACTAGTGAATGCTTCCATGTCAGCAATGTTGGTTCAAAATGGATAATCGACATGCGAGCATCTTATTATTGTGTTCCAAAGAATGAATACTTTTCAAGCTACAAAAGTAGAGATTTTGGGAGCGTCAAGATGAGAAACCAAAGTTTCGCTAAGATAATCGGTGCAGGTGATATCCGAATTCAGATAAACATCAAATGCTTATTAACCACGAAAGATGTACGACACATCCCCGATCTAAGACTGAATTTGTTATCGACAAATGTGTAAAATTAAGGGGAATTTCACCGCACTTTTGGGGACAGGAAGTGGAAACTATCCAAAGGCACAATTATAACAACCCGAGGAGAGTTATGTTGCTCACTCTATAAGACACATTTAAAGGTATATTGTGGTGGAGAACTATACATAGTCGAAGAGGAAACTTCACCAAATATGTGGAATCGACAATTAAGCACATCATTGAGAAATGATTAAAGTTGCTGGCTAGTAAATTCCTTATCCCAGTTAAGAACTCTCAACATATAAAGTCTCTTTCATGAGAAGATCTGCAAGGAAGTTAAAGTTATTAGAGTTGGTGCATTCAAATGTCTATGACTCTATTGAGCATAATAAGTAGGGGGACAATGAGATACAACAGTTGATGAAACACAGCTTCAAAAGTCGACAAGGGAGAAAAGGCCTTTTAGAAGATATCTACGTTATGAGTACTTGTTACTTACTATTGAGGGGGAGCCTGAGGATGTGCAAGAGGTTGCATTTTATGAAAACGTCCGATATCATTGGTTCAGGTCCATGATAGAAGAGTAATAATTAATGTTGAAGAAGGTTCATATAGATTTGAATGGTGCTAGTATGCTCATTAAAATGGTTCCCGGAAATAAACATGAGCTTTGTAGTAAACTTGTTGGGATGAATCTCAAGTAGATGATGGAGAATACCATGTCTTCATCATATTTGGGCTGAAGGGAGAGATTGTTAAGTGTCCAACCCTATTTTGAGATCTTGGATGATGTGATTGGTAATATCACAGTAGATAGACATTACCTCTAAAAGATGAAAGATTGTGTGGGAGGATCATCTGAAGATAGTGGAGATCTACGTGAATATGGATGTATCATTCCTGGATAGATGTAATCTCTTATCTTGTTAGTTATGATGTAGATAAATCTTATCAAATAGAGTCTCATTTAGATGAGGATGTCATCTTGTTCGATAATGTGATGTAATATGATTAAGATAAGATTTAATATAGCTAGTTGAGTTCAATTAAGATTCTGAAGCTATTAAGCCAAAGGTGCCTATAAATAGTTGAGTCTTGCTCCAGGTCAACATGAAATCGAGAGTGCGGTCACAACGTCCAAAATTGAGAAAAAACAGTGAGAAGACAAAGAGGTTTAGATTATTATCCTTGTTTGATTGTTTTTGGGATTGGTTTGAGAGTTTGTTGATTGTGAAACTTTGGGAAACAACTTGTTGTTGTGAAGGGTGAGTGATCAACCTTTTTTGTAAATTCTTATTGAGTTTAGTGGATTTATTTATTGATTTGTTCAGTGATTTTTTTCATCTATATTGGAGGTCTTTATGTTAAATCTTGGTGTTTGTTTCATCGTTTAGTTTCTTCTCATATTTTTTTGCTTCTGCAACTTGAAGAGTTATTTCTTGTCGTTAACATGTGGTTGATCATTTAGAGAGTTGTGCATTTGTCTCCCAACAATCTTTAACTAACTGTCCAACTGGAAAAAAAGTCCAAAATTGCTGCAACCATCAACATGAAATGAGGTTGTTTGTATAAATGAAATTATATAATTGAAGTCCAACTCAGCGTCTACAATTAAGGTAATCAAAATAATGATAGAGAAGGTGAATAAACTTTCTTCTGCTCTGGTATGAATCACTAGGAAGAATTATCCTTCTTTAGATAAGCAAATCTCTAAAGCTTGGAGGGCATCCTGTGTCAAATGCGATAAAATTAATGAATACAATCACCTCCCAATTGCTTCATCTGTGGATGAACAATATGTTTATCCTCATAAAAGAGAAGATGTTCTTATGACAAATTTGTCATTAATTGTGAAAATAGCTAACAGTTAGTTATGCACTAAACTTTAGGTAGTCAAGGATATGGTGTGGAAGCTACAGCTAATAAATCACAATACAATTTAGGAGGTAATATTATGGCTGTAAACAGTCATCCTGTTATTGCTTCTCCATAAATGGGATTGTAAGTTGATATGAAAGATGTTAGATAAGTTGTTCAAGAACTATAGTCCTGGTTTAATGAGGCTTGGTTGTTTGGAATTATATAGCTGGTTTAATGAGGCTTGGTAGTTTGGAATTATATAGGCCTTATTCATAACATATCGACCCTAAGAATCCTTATCCATATGGTTATAGAATTATTGAATCTAATTTGTTTTTGAGTGAAGATAGCCAATCAACCATTTAGCATATTGTTAGATTCACCATTCAGCGTGGAGAATTGACCAATTATGAAAATTTTAATAACCTTAAGCTTAGGTTGTTCCCAAATGCATTAATAGGCACAACCTTCTCCTGGTATGCTTTATTGCCTAAAAATTATGTCCTTTTGTAAGCTAAAATAAAGAGATTGTTTCATCCTCAATTTTTTTAGACTGAATCTGAAGTTAGTGTAGCAAAATTGTTGAAAGTTACTTTGAAAAGTAGTGAGAATGTTGGCATCTTCATCACCTAATTCAAGATGAGAAGTAAATATCATATTGCATTCTTATATATGAAGTTAGCTCAAAGGGGTCTCAATATTAAATTGCAGAAAAATTTTAAAGATATAAAATTTCATGATTTCTATGAATTGACAATAAAGTTATTCGAATATGAAGAACTTTTTAAGAAAGAAAGACATTATGAGAAGAATTCAATGGGCACTTGTGTTATAAAGACAAATTCATATGATTTAGTAGTGGTCAAAGTTACTATCTTTGGAGCTTGCGTTTGCCCTTCTTCAAAACATAAATCTCCTGAAGTTAAAAGGAAAATGTAGGCTTCAACCACTCAAAATTAGTAAACCTTTAACACCTCCAAAACATATGCATATAATTTCAAGGTATAAAATTAGATAAGTTGTTCATATTAGGAAGAAAGACATTATGTGAATTTTCCTAAATTCATGTGATTTAGGAAAATTTTATACCTTGAAAAATTTTCAAGGTATAAAATTTCATGATTTCTATGAATTGACAATAAAGTTATTCGAATATAAAGAACTTTTTGGGAAGGATAAATTCTTAATCGAGGATGGAGGTCAATTTAATGATATGGAGTTTGCTCATGCAAATATCGATAAATTTATAAGTCTAGAAATTCTTCAATATCATATATTTGGTTTGCTCAACCAAACATATGCATGGACATATTGATAGCCTAGATATAATTCAACCCATTAGGCCCAAAATTGAAAAGGCGTAAATATGAAAAATCCTGAATGTCATTTGGTCAAATAATTCATGGACATAGGGATCAGTTGAGAAGTTCAGGATTCAAGCAGTCCAAACAGTTGATACATGATTGACATGTGTTTTGAAAACAATACTGCCTAGAGGTAGTTAGTCTAAACATGGCCAAAATGAAAAATGGGTTAAAAGTTGAGCAGTGACAAGAAAAATGTTTAAGGCTGTTAAAGTTGGGAAAATAGTGTGTATGCAATTAGGTAGAATACTGGAAGTGAGTTAGAAGTTAAGCAGTTACAACCAATCTGTTTCAGGAAGTAGAAGTTGAGAAGATTATACATATTCACCAGTAGATAACCTTTAGACGCACATAATACACACGAAAAGACAATTAGACTACTGTAGCAAAAGCACTTCTTAATTATTTCCAATTTTCATTGCATTGTGTACTCATCTTTATTTCAAAATTTATTTATGGCTTATACTTTTCCTTTATCTAAATCAAATTGTCTCTTTAGTTTAAACCTTATTTCAATAATTTTTAGCATTTTGGTAGCTTGAGATTTCATTTTCTAAGTTTTTTAAACTGCACCTATAAGAAATGCATATGTAAATTGTGGGAGAAATTTTTCCTAACATGCCCGAATTCTAGGTTGATCATAAAAAGTAACCCAAAGATGGCGAGATGTCTTTTAAATTTTCTCAACTCATATTTCTTGCAATTTTTTATCATTTTCTTTTTTTACCTTTATATGAAAAAGGGAAATCAAGAAAAACAATAACATATTATTTGGTAACTAGTAATAAAAAAAGTAAGAAATGATAAAATTTAATTAGTCATGTATTTTTATTCTTAAGAGGATTAGGAGTATAATATAATAAAATATCAAAAATAACAAATAAATAGTCAGCGAGATGCTATCAAAATACTATAAATATTTTATTACTCATTATCAGAATATTATTATCAAAATTATATATTATAGTCTTTTATATTTAATTTAATTAAATTAATACTATATTAAATAAAGTAAACATTTTTAGTTCTTTAATTTTATTCTTCTTGTAAAAATAATTCAAAATTATCTGAAAATTAATAATTTATTAAATCATTAAAAATAATTTTGATTAATTATTCATTAAAATACAAAAAATTTCGATTAATTATTTACATAAAAATCATATAATGACTAAATATAACCAAAATATTTTTCGTTATCATTCCTAATATTTAACACGAAATACTAACATAATTATTAACATTTTTAATCTATTAAATACTAAATATAATAAAAATGTCATTCTTATTCTCATTCTCGTTTTCTGTACTCATTCCTATTTTATTTATTACTAGTCACTAAATGAGGTCTGAACTCATTCCTATTTTATTTATTCCTAGTCACTAATTGAGGTCTAAAAAACTTAAAAGTAATAAAGACGAATCTTATACTCAGTTAATACCAACCTGGTTTAATTTTTTAATATTATTATCAAATTTTAACTTTTAAAATTGAATTTTAATAATTTTTAAAAAATAACTTAACATTACAAAGTATTAATTTTAATGAAAAAATATGAGTTGACAAAAGAAGAAAACAATTGGTTTCCGTTTTTTTTACCTTGTACATTGTTTTAAATAGAAAATACATTTTGTACTATGAAGTTATATTTTTTAAGATCGTAGAATTTAATTAGAAATAAAAAAGATTCTCCAATAATATTAAAAGATTTAAAATTTAAAATAAAATACAAAATTGATTTAATTCCTTTTTAAAAATTATAATTATATTGTTAAAATTTACGTAAAGGCCTTTTATGACATTAAAAATACTAAAACATTTTAAAAAATTTTTATTAAATTTTATCAAGTTATGATAACTCACTACTTTGTATTTGAGAATTAAATAATATTAATATGTATGATTTTTGATTTGATATTAAGATCAAATTTCGATAAAAATTGTCTTAAAATATTTTATAATAATTAAATACGTGACAGAGAATTTCTCTTTTAACGGTATCGGATTATCTATACCTAATATCATGTTCCGTGAGTTGAAACGTTGAGTGCAGAGAATCGAATCCTCTCTTTTACCGCAAATTTTATATTGAATAAATCAACTCTTAAAACAAGGAATGCATGCCGTGCCATTCGAAATTCATACGACAGCGACATGAATATTTTAGAATTCCGCAACACACAAATCCTTTTGTTTAGGCTAATCTTTTCTCAAAATTTAAAGCATAGAATACAACTTGAACGTTATTGGAGTGGTAATTGTTTAAAGTACAACAATGCTTTCAGGTTTGAAGCAATCGACATGAGCTTTTGCGGTCAAACTATCTTGCTTGCTTTTCCAAATGGTTTTATTGAAAATGATCAACTTGTTTCCCAAGCGACAGAAATAAATGACCAACACATAACGCCTGTTGGATCTTTCACCTTAAAATAATTTCACCAAGGCTACCTCTCCTTTTCCGCTAAAAAATGTGTATAATTCAATAGTATATATACTATGTAATAGATGAATACCAAATTTGATACACATGCAAAACCCTAATGTCATAGAATATATTATATGGTGTATGTATGTGTTTGATGAAGCCTACAAAGAGCGGTATCTAACGCGTATTGGAAAACCACTCCAAAAGACGCAACCCCATAAAACAAACTCAATCCAAAACAATAAAGTTTCAGACAACACAAACACCCATCCCCTTAAGTCCCCGCCTATTCACTAGGCTTCAACCGCCACATACGTCCTGCCTGCCATAGTACCTTTCTGTTTCATATATAGGCTATACATATATACAAACGTCTCCATGCACTTGGACAAGACCAACAACGTTTGTTCTATGAACAAGGAAGGAACTGGCAGCAAGCAGACCCTTTACATGTTCTTTGCGTGTTGTAGTAGACCGGTGGATGTGGCAACTGAAAAACGTGGCGGGGATGTACTTGTAAAAAAGTCTGGTTTGAAGAATGCTATGATTGAAGGTAAAGGTGAAGGGCTTATTCCTAGTTTGTTTCACGACTTACCAAATAAAGAGTCGGCCTTCAGACAGAAGAAGAGAAATCAACAGAGTTTCAAAAGTGTTCTGAAGGCTGTCCTGTTCGAGACCTCATTGGTTAGTACGTGGCTTCTTTCTTAACTTTGTCTTGATTAATACGCGCTGCATGTGTTTTTCTTCATCAAAATGATCAATCAATTTCCATATATTACAAAGATTTTTAGGTCAGAAAAGATATCTTTTTCTGATATCTGATTAGGATAGCTAATTGTTCCTCTGTTTTTGATGGTTTAGTATCCAACTTGTACTTCCCCTATGGTTTTTGTGTATTGATGATAATTATCCAGTGATAATTACTGGTTTTTATCTTCCTCCTCTTCTTCTCTTGGTCATTAATCCTTCCTCCTCTTCTTCTTCTTCTTCGCTAATTTTTTTCTTCACTTTTCCTCGTTTTGTTCAATGTACTAGAAGTGCTGTTGCTTCTTTCTCTTTACCATCTAAGGAAGTTTCGCATGGGAATGGATGAACTTCCTTTTAGTATGTTTTTCCATGGCGTACTGATTTGCCGAGTACTTTCCGTCTATTGCAGGCCAAGAAGATTAAGCGATCAAAAGCCTTAAAAAAATTGTTCCATTCAAACAGGAGCCTATCGAAACGAGTTGCAAACCAAGTTGTGCCAAAGAATCCCACAAACGTAATCCTCCTAGAAGTTTCCACGAAATGTGATGGAACTAACACTAGCAAGTCTTCTACAGCGACTTCACCTGCCTCGTCACATTCGAAGAAAAATCCATTGAATCCGGTTTTATCAAAGCCAAAGCAGGATAAAAAATTTCAAGATAAGAGAGAAGGTAGTAAAAGTTCTAATGTTGGTATATACTTGGTTATTGTATGTCTCTTGGCACTAGCATTCTGTGGCAAGGCATCTGCTACATTACTCACAGCAGGATGGCTGTACTATGTGCCGGGGTTGATTAATAAGAGATCGCTGAAACGAAGATCATCGCGGAAGGACTACTAGAAAGGAATTTGCTACAAAACTAAGGCCAAATAGGATAAACAAATGATTTTTAAGTGTATATACTTGCCAACTATACAGCCACTCAGGTTTTTGCAGAAAAGCAGGCTACAGTTGTCTCTTCTTAATTTTGTGTGATGAGTTCAGTTTAACAAATATTAAGTTTCTCCAATTTTTGTTAGTTGATTTTTTTCAAAAAATAATTATACGTAAATCATATTAAACAATAAAAAATTAAAATTTTGTCTTACAAATGGAATAATATAAAATTCTTGAATGTCAATTTTAATTTATTTGAAGTATGTACTTATTATTTTCATAAAACACTCAACTAGTTAAAAAGTTTGTATTAATAATTTTAAGTTTCCTTAAATCAATTTAATGAAATCATATGTGACATCAAACAAAATTTGAACATCGAGAAGTGGATTAAATATGTTATTCAACGAGTAGGTTATATTGCATATGATCAGTAAGGATATTACTTATTCTAAAATTTGAAACAAAAAGAATGTCTAATAATATTTTGTTAATAATATGTTTAGCTAGAAATTTATTAATAGAATAAAATAGAAATTTAATATTATTCTATCCATTAAAAAAAGAGTTTATAATAAAATGTAGTTGAATAAGATGAAAGAGGAAGGATTTATATTATATTTTATTTTAACTTAAATAATAAAAATTAAAAATTTTCAGTTTAAGAGATTTAAGATGGAGTATAAAATAATAAATAATTTTACACTATATTATATTATAAAATTTTCATTTAAACAACATTTTACTATTTTATATTATAAATAATTTCATGCCTCTTAAATAATAAAATTTTAATATTATATTTATTTTACGTCCCCGTCCCATTCCATTATAAATTATCTCGTTGTGTTTTTTTACATTAAAAATTTTACTTCTAAAAACCTTCACCATAGAGAACCGTGAAAATGTCTAACACGGATTTCCATCTTCGCGCTATCCAACAGTAATCAATCAGTGCATCGATGGTGGCCAAGTTGATTTTTCGACCCATCTGTCTCCCTTTCACTAGCTTCTGTCCAACCCTCTTAGTTTCTCTTCAACCCTCTCGTTCTGACCTTACTTTTGTTTCTCAGTTATGCATAGCTGCTCATGCATTTACTTGTCAAACTTTCCCTTATGGTCCCTCTCTTTGGAAGGGCAAAATACCGTCTCAATACCCATATGATTTTGAGAAAACAGCTGATCGAAAACTGCTGGACCAATGCAAGGAAGATGGGGCTGAAGAGGAGAAAGCAATTGCCGAGGAGGAATTTACTCGGGAGTTTGACATTGCTGCTCTTCGAGTTCCTGCGAAGGATTGCTTTGCTTTAGAGAATAGGCTTCGTGGGCATTTATTGAATTGGCCTAGGATTCGTAATATTGCTAGAGTTCCCGGGGATGAAGTTGGAGAAGAGTTTGTTTCTTTATTTGGAGACTCGAGGAAAATAGAAGATGAGGAAGCGGAGCATGGAGACCTTGTTGTGCTGGACCCGAGGACTTATGGCAAAGAAGAGGGAGATGGTGAAAGTTTAAGCCTTGTTTTATATAGGGAAAAATTGGCAAAGGAGTTTAATTCAAAAGGATATGTTAAATTCAGAAACTTGGCTAAGATTTCGCGGCCGAAAAGGAAAAAGAAGAGGAAGGAGGAGAATGGAAATGGGGGTAGTGAGGGGATTGAGAGGATTCGAAAGAATGAGTTTGCCGTGGTGGAGGTTGTTGAGGAAGAGGAGGAAGGAGAGAATTGGAAGGGTTTGTTGGGGGATGAGTTTAAGGGGAAATGGAAATGGAAGGGGTCTACAAGATTGTTGCTTTTGGATGAAAGGTATGCAGGGAAAAGAATGGAGGAGTTACCTCGGGCTATCAAGGTGGCTAATCTGATATATCTGAGTCCTTGACTGTGCTATTCATGTGTATGTATTTTCTTGTCATTATTGATAATATGTTTAATGACCAATGTGAAGTAAAGTTGCAAAAGGGTTTATTTGATGCTTTATGAGTTGATTTTCTTTATTGTGACTTGAATTTGAAGGCTTTTTCCTGTATACATTGTTTGTTTTTCTGAGATGTCGTACAATGATAATTGTTATAGTTGCCTTTTTTAGATATTCTTCGGAAAGCTTAAAATAAAAGCTTAAGATTATTCATGTATATTTTGTTACTCTTTTGCCTTGATATTAGATTAAAGGTAAGTGCTGCTGTGGAGTGATTTCAAGAAAAATGTATTTTACTAGATCAAGGGATGGAGGCCATAGATGCTCATCTCTTTCATCTGTTTTGGCAAGAACGAAGTTTGACACTGAATATGGAGAACTCTGAAACTTCTTGTTCCTAGCTTGAACGAATGCCCCATGAAAATGATAAGAATGCTGTCTTAGATGTCAGGGAATGACAGTTCTACCTACATATTAAACATTTTTCTGAAGTATTTTACATGATGGTGGACCTCTATTCTTATACTTTATTCAACATTGCGTGAGTGTCTTGTATTGGCATACTGTTGCATATCATCTTGAAATTTAGTAGGTGGACAATTATTTTATGTAATAATGTTGTTTACTGACTCATAGTCTTACAAGATCTCATGTTGTATTTGTTATGGCTTCGACAGTTGGATACAAACATTCTGCTTTAAACTCCATTATAAGAATTGATTAACTAATGCATGTCATCTATGGAAGATTGTTTGTGGTCAAATATTTAAATGATGAAGGTCTGAGTTTGGCTTTACGTCCAAGTGTCTGTGGAATTTTATTTGTCAATCCTGAGTTATTGTTTCACTAATGAAGGTCTGCGCTTGGTACTATCTCCAATTGTGTGGGGAATTATATTTGTCATGCTCGAGTAATTTTTTTCCCTTAATGTGTGGGAACTGATTGCAATTGTCTTTGCCAAGATTAAATATATGCGCAACATCAAGGCCTTGATTGTAATTCACTTGCTTGTTAGTTTCTTGTTGAACTGATCAGAGCTGGGTGTAACAAAGGCGTAGCTACCTAGGTAAAAGTTGCTTGAATTCTTGCATTTGTTGTGCAGCTAGTTGCTAGGGTACACTTGCTGAATCATGTAATGCTTTCTACTGTGATTTGTTGTGTAAATTTATTGATATAATAGGTTTCATTATATTATATGCTTGTGCGTCTGGAGATTACATCTGATATTGTACCCTTCAGGTTGCATTTGAGGAAGCAATGAAGGACAACTCGACATCAACCTTTGAGCTCGTTAAATGCAAGTTGACTTTGTTTTATGCATACTGGCAGATGAATGAGGTAGACATACCCTTGAGTTCTTTTATGTGCATACTCACTCTGTTTTTGTTTGTTAAGTTTTATCTACCTAGGACAAAGATATCAATCATTTTTCTTAAGTCGTTCAAGTAATTTACTGGCTCTCAAAAAGGGAAAAGTAAAATAGGAAAAACTGCCCCTTGTAAATTTGATACGCTCTTTAACAGTCTTGATGTATAATCTGTCATGATGGTCATCAATGTCATGCATGCTGCTTATTTTCATTTAAGCTTTTGGTATTATGATGCCAATTATTCAAAGTTAAGATTCTGATCTGGTCATGCATCGACTTTTCTAAAGAGCTAGTTGAGTCAAACCAAGCTTGAGTAATAAAACTTATGTTGAGTGCGCTTCAAGCTGATAGTTTACCGTTGCTCTTTAAACAAATTTACTTTAAAAGTCTTTAACTTTCCAGAAGGTCTCTTTTCCATAACACTCTTTAGTTAAATAAGCTGTTGAGAAGGTTACTGATCACTCTCAACTGTAAAGCAATGGAGCTTGCTGCACTAGGGGTTGCCAGACAACTGGATCTCTAATATTTAATCATCTATACAGGTCTTGGAGACTTTGTTACCGAAAGATATGATTGTCCCGTCAGCTTTTGAGACAGTTGGGCATATTGCTCACCTGAATTTGAGAGACGAGCATCTGCCTTACAAGAAGCTCATAGCAAAGGTGCTTCTTATGAAAACACAAATGAAGGAATAAATAATCTCTTATTAAGTTTTTGGAATGTTACGACTATTCTATTACAGGTTGTTCTGGATAAACATAAACCAAAGATACAGACAGTTGTTAACAAGATTGATGCCATACATAATGACTACAGAACAATGCAACTTGAGGTTTTAGCTGGAAATCACTCTCTTGTTACCATGGTTGTTGAGAATGGACTACGATTTAATGTTGATTTAGCTACAGTGTACGTACACTTTTCCAACAAATTCATTGAGATTGACTCAAAATTTACGTGTCTGTTGTCTTATGCTGTTTGAGATCAAGGTTCTTTTAATTTGTCTGAAGTCTCATAATCTGTCCTTTGCGTTATGATATCAAACATTTTAACATCTCATGCCCTTGGATTCCATGTTTTGAACGTAACCTCATCATGCTACAGGTATTAATGCGCGATGGTGGCTCCATGAGCAATTCATTAGATTTCTGAATTAAGCATTTACTCTTCTACAACATCCTCCGGAGAGTTGAGGGCCTCAATAGGCAATTATCTCCTGAATCTGAAACCTCCCTTCCTTCAATCTCCAAAATGAAGCTACCAATTTCATCATGAGATTCTTAAATCACTTTGTTAAATTCTTTTGTGGTCATCTAAAGATTTCTTTTTTTTGTAATTGTTTCTTCTCTCCGCCTCTCAATAATTTGTGGTTACTAAATCCTTAAGTGTTTCATCTATCATACTGGTGGATGCATTGGTGCATCTCCCATCTCGTTTTATTACATAAATATTGTTCAGGGAACAATATCAGAGGGGGTTTATGTGCTAGTAGCATCAAGAATTTCATTTTTTATGCAGGTATTGGAATTCGAGGCTTGTAACTGAAAGACAAAGACTGCTCAATGGCTTTACTAGAGATGATGTTGTTTGTATGTTCGAGTCTTTTCATAATTTTAGTTTACATACCTGCTGAATTGTTGAAATATCTGCTTAGAACTGAGTTTGTAGGCTCTCATTTTGACCATTGATAAAGTTTGACAGTTCTATCAAACTTAATAGCAGCACTATTTTGAAGTGTGATAGAAACAAAGTTGGTAGGAAAACAAATGAAGATTGCCTTTGTGACAGGATTACTACCACAGAATTTCCTTTCTTCTGCTTTGAAGACATGGCTGTTATTAGTGGGTTTTATTGTTCTAATTTTCTCTGTTTGTCATGTTTTCTTTGGTTTTTAGTTTAAAACGTTGTTGGTCTCTTGTTCTGTACTTTTGCAATGTACTTCTGTTTTATCAACTTTTGTTTCTGTTAAATTTCTGCACAAGATAAAATCATTGTTTACTTGTGTTTGCTGATCATTTATGCAAATTGACAGGTGATGTCTTTTCTGGGGTCGGTCCAATAGCTATATCTGCTGCAAAG
Source organism: Erythroxylum incrassatum (assembly GCA_026546855.1). Lineage (NCBI taxonomy): Eukaryota > Viridiplantae > Streptophyta > Magnoliopsida > Malpighiales > Erythroxylaceae > Erythroxylum > Erythroxylum incrassatum. The sequence continues at coordinate 41,311,206 of JANVCL010000214.1, read as the reverse complement.
ATAGTCAAGCGCGTATATGCCAATGATTTGAACCCCCATGCAGTTGATTATCTGGAAAGAAATAGTGTTCTCAACAGGCTTGAGAGAAAGATCAGGGTATAACTGACTTTCCAGTTAATATTTCATTTTGGTGTTGTGCATCTCTATTCATCCTTCTATTATGAAGATCCAAAATAGCCATAAAGACAGAAAACAGTAACTTGAGACCTATTACCATTAACTTTTTAGAAGCAGACACTTCCCTTTTCAATTTTTTTTGATATGTGAAGAATTGTGATGAAAGTATAGTTATATTTTATATTTCTGGTACAAATTCTGCTGACAATGCTGGGACTTGGTCAACTTAATTAAGTCACTTTTTTTTTGTTGTCAGACAATGCCATCAATCTCACTGTATAAATTTTCTGTTATTCATATTCATCAAACACAGGAACATTTAGGAATTACACAGATAATAAGTTGCTGGGTAATCAGCCACATGTAATTCTTTAGTGTCAAGCTTCATATTGAGAATCTTGCTTGTCACTGTCTAGGTCTTTAACATGGATGGAAGGAGGTTCATCAATGCTATGTTTACAAGTGAAAAAGCTCATTCTATCACACAGGTGGTTATGAATCTGCCAAATGATGCTGTGGAATATCTCGGTATGTTATCATACATTGTTGTCCTTGGACACAGATGAGATTGTAAGAAGTTGCTTGATTCATTGAATCATATGTCGACTTAACTGAAGTTTACCTTCAATATTCCTCTTGAGGCTGTGGTCTTGGGGGTAGTGGACATGCTTAGGTTACTTCATCTGGCAACATTTTCTTGGAATTCTTTCTGATTTGTAAGCTTAGTTTCAACTCTTCAAACTGATCTTGTGAATTTTATCAAATTTGGCTAGGGGGATATTGATACGTAATAATTTCACCTGTTATGTTCAAATGCCTGCTTGTATAGGGAGTGAAACGTCTGGGTCATTCATTAGTCAACTACAACCATTTTTCTTATCCGGCAATATCAAGTTTAGTGTATGCCTGGTATGATTTTGACTGTTTTTCATGGGCGAAACTTGCATAGACAAGGTCTATGAAACATCGAAATATTTCTTTTCATTTCTTACCAAGAAAAATGTCCTTTGCCATAGTTTCGTTATCATGAACCCGTAACTGACCAGGACATGTACTTTTAAACTGATGAAATTTCAGATTGATTAGGCTTGAATATTTGTTTCCACAACTAAATGTTTTTGCCTATGTTGAAAGATGCTTTTAGGGGAATATTTGGAGACGCGCCCAAGACTAGAGAATATAAGTTGCCAACGATCCATGTTTATGGATTCTCAAAAGCTGAAGATCCAGAGTTTGACTTTCATGAGGTTTGAAATTTCCATTCTCAATATGTGGTTGGTTTCATATACATATTCGTGGCATATATCTTCCTTCATGCAGCATCTGATGTCTTTTCTTGTGATTCTTGAACAATTTACGCACAGCGGGTAAGAATTGCATTAAAGGAGGTGGCAGTTTGTGTAGAAATGCGCAGGGTACGTCTTGTTGCACCTGGAAAGTGGATGCTATGTGCATCATTCAAACTTCCTGTTAGTGTAGCATATGAATACGTCGAGTGAATAATGACAGAAGCTCATGTTGTAAATTGATATTATTTTTTGTCAATATTACATAGTTTTCTTTTTAATTGCAAAAGGAGGTTCCCTTGCTAATAATTTTGGGATTCAAAATTGGTGGTCTTAGCTTAGGAACAAATGCCTTCGTATTGGGTGAGAATGGAAGGAAGACAACTGATTGGTTACTACGACAGATTCTGTATCAAAATGTACTCCACTTCTCTTCATCATGGCTATAGTCTCTCTCCAAATTCAAGACTTTTAACAGAAAAGAGAAACAGCAATCCGTAAGTATTGGATCAAATCGTCTTGATTCCAGGATAATGGACTAGACTCGTTAGTCGTAATAGATGTGGTGGGTGCCGTTAGGATGCGTCTCTCCAGACACATTTTGCTTGTATTGTCTATTCTTTTATGAGGTACCAAGCAAAATTGAACTAATGTTAGTGACCTTCTCATCTTCAAAAAATAACACAAACTACACATAAATGCCAGAGAATACCAAATACTGGATGCACAGATATGTCCTTCTTGAACGGCCAGGATTTTATGATCCCCAACATCTGCAGTGCCCCTCGTATTCGATTTTGTTTTCTCCCTCCATAAAATCTTACACCAAGATATGTACTAAGATGTTCACTTGTGGACAAAATGGTCAAGTTAGGGCAATGTGGTAAAACTGAGAGAGGAAATCTCAGTTGAGATTGAGAATGAGATCCAAATAGTTACATAAGCATCTGATGTGGTCCTTACTCCTTGCTTTTTATGGTATGCAAGTGTTGTGAGGACAAGGATAGGATGGATCTTGGGGTGATTTTATTACAAAATAGTTGGATCTCTTGCCAAGTTGCATAAAGCCAAAACTAACTCTAACAAACCAACCTCCCTCTACTCGCTCTTCCTTCTCCCATTTCACTTTATATGCTTTAAGATAAGATTATTCACTGCATTCGTCTACTTTCGTATTGATGATTGATTAATGATAATCTCAGAAAAGATAATTGATTAGCATGCCAGCTAATTAATCATGAGTTTGGTTTGATCATCTTTATTCTAATGAAAAGAGCATGAGTTGTATGGTAAACAAGTGCAATGTGGTCCCCTCCCTCATGGCCACACTCACACCAAAGCCGGATCCCCACATAGACTATGATTGATTATACACAAAAAACATTAAAGACCAACAAATCCCTAGTGCCAATTCCATGCAGGGCACAATCTGCTTCTCAGAAACCAAGAATCCACCATGTCTGCCCAAACCCAGCATCATCCCACGTGCCATCTCATCTCACACGTGCCAAATCTCCTTGTTCCCACTTTCTCTCCCAGCCGCCTACTGTAATAACATGCATCCTATATATGCTATTCTACACTAAGCAAACATCTCCCTGTGGTACCCTATACATTTCACCATCATCAGATCCAACATCATGAAGCGGGGACCAATCGCCAAGTGGCATGAACCCCGGAAACCAAATGATATTTAGTCCCACGTCCCTCAATCCATTGGCCTTAGTTACCGTTTAGATAAAAACGAATCAAGGTCTTGGAGTCTATTCATGTGCTTGCGTGGAATGCTGGCTTACTTATGAGGACGGCGTGAATCCGTACACCCTAGTCCAACAATATTCGTGGGATCAGAGATCTTTCACACATCGACACTCGTTTGGTTGGTCACGCGGTTTGGGATGGATCTCCAGCAAGAAAGAAGCCATCAAGCACTTGTGCAATTTCTTCGGGGATGGGATGTGTGCTTTCTTTCTTCTGCTCCATACAACACATATGGTTTATTTCTTTGTCTGTCTATGCTTGTGTGGTGGAACTAATCTCTTTGATTTTTTGAGATCACTTCTATTGGGTGCTTGTGGAAGTTGTGTGTTCTTCATCAACATGGACAAGGAAAGCAGATGTTCTTATGGATTTTGTGAGCGGTATTTTCATGAAATGTGAAAGCAGCTTGTTTGTTTGACGTGTTCTTTGTGTTTGTGGGTTGCCATCAAAAAGTTTCTCATTGGGATATGGCAGATTAGCTCTTTACATCCAAAAATACTTGACTTGGGAGAGACAACCTTTTTGATGCCTTAGACTAACCCACAACGGAAAGTTTTCATGTGATAGAGATCTCAAGGATTTGTTTCTGGACCAATCCATAGCATTTTCCTCTAAATATTTACAGGTTCAAAGGAAATTTTCCTGAAAACCATTTCCTTAATTGGCTAATATAATACGAACACAAATTAACATTAGTTAACTGCATGAAGTAATTACAGCTTAATCACATTGACAATCCTTTAAAGCCCAATAAAAGAGCTAGATGCTACCACATGGACACAGCATTTCATGATTCCATATATGAAGAAGATATGATTGCAAGCTATAGGCCTATAATGGTAGCTAGGGCAGCTTCATGTATACTAATTTCAGCGACCAGATCTCACTCTCTATGATTGCCCAGATGCCAGAGGCTGCTATACATGCTAGTTCACTAAGACTAAGCTCACTCGATCACATCTGTTGATGACCCACAAAATACATGAGAAGAGAACCCTATTATGAGGAAGATCATGACCATTGAAGTGGCAGACGGAAAGATTTACTTCCATGCACCAAAAACCATTTCGTTTTTGTTTCCTTAGTGACAAAACTACATATAAACAAAACCAATGATATTTTGCCGATTCCGACAAAACTGACGCCGTGCCTCTTACTAGTACTACCCCACCTGCCAGCTTTTTAGAACATGTTTCCCAGAGGACAATGCCCCACATCTCCGACCTTGTCTAGTACAATTGGCTAAATCGTCCGACGTCTTGACACGTGTAAGTGGGCCCAATGTAAAAGAGGCGTGTTCCTAACCTTTGAAGCTGTTAGTAAGAAGTAAATAAAGCTGAGGAGCATTAACTTATGATCAGTGGTTTTAGGTTTAGCTCCTCCTCTTCTTCCTGATAATGGTAACAGGAGTTAGCCATTGGCATTACCATTTGACCAATGACTATGTCCAGGCCATCATAATTAGATGTTCTACAAATAAGAAAAACCATATGATCATCATATATAATAGCATCTGGAAATAGATGAATGGGTGAAGAGAATAGCAAAAAACCCATGTTCTTTTTTGCCAGTTCATCAGTTCTCTTACTTTAAACTCCACACCTCTCGTTTAGCCATTTTTTTGTCATCTCTCTTTCTCACAAAAAGTCCTTTACCAGTATCATTATACCATCTTCTTCATCTCTCTCTTGTCTTAGGTTACAAACACTAGCGGGTTTGTTTGTTTTGTTTCAAGATACTCTCGTCAATGGCTACACCCATTTCTATTCTTCTCCAAGAACCCACTAAGACCGAATCCTTTCATCAACCTAGACCCGTAAATAGTAGTACCCGAGGAAGAAAACCCAGCAAATGCCCACCTCGCAAGAAACATCCTCCCCAAAGAGGCATGGGTGTGGCTCAACTCGAGCGTTTAAGGCTACAAGAATGGAGAAAGACTATGACTGAAGCCAACCAAATGGACTCCCTCAGCCACCTTCAGCTGCCTGTGGATGACCCACTTAAGGTTAATCGCATTCCTGTGCAGTATGATTCGGTTATCAGCAATGGGTCGGGCAGTTTTGGAGTGGGTCATCAGTTCTTTGCGAATCCATATTTGGTTGGAGCTCCGGTTCAGCTTGGGTTGAGTAGTAGTAATTCTGCTTCGGCTGTTTTTGAGACCTCGAAAGAGCTCTCTTCAATGCCAAAGATCATCACACAGCAGTGTGCTCATACTCGATGTGATATTTGCTATAAGGTTTGCATTAGATGAATGGTTTCTTAATTTTCTAATATTGCTACAAGTGAGTCCTAGACATTTGGTGCTTTTTCTATTTGGCTTTTGAAATAACACCGAAGTTTATTATTATATTTATACCCTTTGTTTTGTTTCATTAAATTTAAACTTGTTAGTCTGATTTTTTCTTTTTGGTTTTGAGCGTCGTCCGAGATTAACCGTGTTGCTTGGATTTAAAGAAAACGCAAGGAAAAAGGATGGGAAACTTATATTGAAGAGTTCATTTTTTTCCCATCTTTTACTTGTATTGTCTTTGACAAGATGATTACTTGATTGTTTCCCAGAAGAAGAAATTTGATGGGGAGCATATTGTATATAGAGAAAGAAGACATAGGGGTGTGAGGCATCAGTATCACCTAATTTCTAGGGTTCCGATTTCCTAAGTTTCGATCAGATGATTACAATGATGAATTCAGCTTAAGAGACGCAAAGAAAGACTTGTATGCCAATAACAATCTCAACGTGGTAAAAAGAAACAAAATAAAATATATCCTTCATGCATAAGAAACCTGGTTGATTACATGTTAATTATTGTATAATTCCATTGTCTAGAAATTGACGTGACATTAGCTTTCCTCTTGATGTTTTTTATAGATTGTGATTCTGAAACTGGGTTTATTAATTTGTAGGGCATGGAGGTCGTGGCAGTTCATCGGAAGGGAAATTCAGCGAATGGAAGAGTTATAGTGGAGTACGAGTTTTTTCCAGGAAAAAGTAGTGATCATAAAAGCCCTTGTTCCAAGGACATGGAAGCTTCAGTTGCAGTGGGTACTAATGCATCTAATGCTTCTAATTTTGTTGATTTGTCCCTCAAGCTTTCTTTTTAGATTCAAAGAAACATATCTACTTTGGTTGTGTTCTTTTTCTAAGTGATTCGTGTGGCTACCTAAATTCAAACCCAACTTCTTTTAGTTTGTTTTTGTCTTGATATATCGTACTGGCCTTTCCACTATAGTGAAATATGTTCTGGGTTATGGTAATGTCTCTCTCCAAAATTGTCAGTTACTGCTTTGTTTTACAGCTCCCACCATCAATTTATCCATGATCGATTCCAGATCGTGGGTTCCGTCTGATCTATCTCATGTATTGAATTTAGGTACTTATCAGACGTTAAATTGCATTCAGGTTTCTGTAGGCCATTGAATAGGTAGCTTTCACAAATTTCTCAAAGTAAACATGCAATACTTCGGACCTAAGTCCTGCAAGGTTGTTGTATCAGTGAGGATAGTATTTAGCTGTACAAAAACATTCATGGAAATTTTAATCTTGATGTCACCAATGGTTATTCATGTCATATTATTATCAAACTCGAGTTTAAAGGAACAGTAGAGTAGACATTAATCTCGACATCTTTTAATTCAGCAGAATCATTCTGTTGGTTTATATAAAGACATTGATAACGTTTAATATCTGTTCAGGAGAGGAAAAAATGTATAAATTGCTTTTAAGATTCTTCTCATCAATGTTACGGATTGATACGACTTCTTCATTAATTGGGAAAGTACAACTATCTAACTAGTATAGCTGTAGTACTTGCCACCGTTGCTTCATTAACAGCCTTAACTCAGGTTACATGTGTTTTCTGTCGTCACAAATAAACCTTTGGATTTGGCTTGAATTCCTTAAAGTAGTCATAACGGAAAATGCTAGAATGCTCGCATATGAAGAATGAAGGTGAAATCTTGTTGAGCAAGAGCTGCTGCTGCATTGTATAAAGCCTGGAAAAGAATGAGGTTTTACTATAAAGCTCGAAAGTCGAAACCCTAGCAATATGTAAAGATTGTTTTTGTTAGGAGATAGGCAGAGTGAGGCTTTCTCTTCTTGAACTAGAATACATCTTTTAATGTGCTGAAAAACAAGGAAGAGCATCTCTGCAACACCGTTTATGGGAGTCAAGCAAACCCTTAAAGGGTATGGCATTGCAAAACGTGAAAAAGATAGCTTCCTACAAAGCAAAAGTATAAAGAACAGACACACTGGTGAGTGTCTGAGTGTGTAGTTGTGAGAGGTATGTGTGGGTCAGTGGAGTGGCTGCTAGTGATAGTACAGATCCAGGCTCCTACACAAGTAGGAATTCTGCAGTAAGTGTGTGTGTATATATATATATATATATATATACATGCACACAAACAAGCCACAGATCTAGAGAGAGAGAGTGGCAGTCTGTGTTAGGGTCAGTATAAGTAAGTTAAGGCTGTGGAAGCTTTTATTAAGTCCCTTTTGATTGGTAGCCGATTCATCATACTCTTGGGCTACTTAGTGAGCAGCTTTTCCTTTCTTCTTCCAGTTTCATGCTATTTTATTTAGGGAAAAGTTCTTTTGAGTAGTCACTACTGCCTATCGATGTTTGGAGATCGAAGAATTGTATTTTTTTTTTCTATTAAGGAGTTTTGCTCTCCCTTTTGTTGTACGTAGGAAGCACGATATGCTAAGCTTCCACGGCCACTGCTTTTTTTTTAATTATCTAAACTTGCATATAAAGCCCAAAAAACATACAAATTTAATTATAATATTTTTATTTTATTATTTAAAATTACGTAAATATCCATGTACGACGTGACAAGTTCATGTGTCTTATAAGGACGAGCTTGCTATTATGCATCCAAACCTTAAGAAATGTCGTTTCTCAACTAGAAACTGCTCCACGCCAGCTTTGAATCCTCCAACCAAGCCTCTACGCCAACTCCAACATCTTATCTTAGTGTAAATTTACTCCTAAACCTTTTCTTGGTCCCACCACACTCCCTACTACTGGGATTCCATAAAGTACCTGCCACTTGTCCCACTACCAACACCGCCCCCAGGAACTGCCGATAATGCCATAGGACGAGACGGTGGTGGAAGTACCCAGCAGGAGGTGGCGCAGTAAGGAGAGAATTGCTGGTCCTGGTGATACAACCCCTCAACACCGTCAAGCGTCTTGCTATGAAAATTCCGCTGGCAATTGCATACGGTGCATTTGAGGGCATTCAAATGCCTTTATCACCGGCGGCCAGGAACTGGCTGCAACCGTCCACCGCATGACAAGCAATGCCAACAATCCCTGTGTCTAACTTCTCTTGCTGGTTTTCTGGCTTCAGTTGTCGACACCCAACGGAGGAGAAGGTGCCACAAACCTAATTAGGGTTTTATGGGTTTGTGGGCATATTAAGCACCACAGCCGAATTTTCATCAAAATTTTGGACTGAAGTGTTGCATGAAAGGATTGAAAAACATATTTATCCTTCAGCAGGTACAATCCCAAATCATTGTATAAGGGAAGAATGATGAAGTAGTACCTCGTGGATAATTATATATGTTTAAGAAAAAATGAAAGCAGGGATTGTGTGCTTTCCAAAAATGTTAATCATTAATTACGTTGAATCTCAAGTTCCAATTGCCTTAAACCACTTTTTATATAAAAATAGAATAAGTGGTTAAGGTTATTATTAAAATAACGAAAGCAACTATTGTAATAATAACTTCAACTACTAAAAAGATGCAACCCATCTCACTTCTTTCTTTTTTTTCTTTTCATAATGGGGGAAACCGAAAATAGCTTACACTACAGGGCGAGGGATACAGAATCCCGACATATCTGCAATGAGAAACGGTTGGCACCCAATAGGCAGGGACGGAGTCAGACTCAACTCTAAGGGGAGGCCGGGGTCACTTATATTTGTAATTTTAAAAATTTTAATTATATAAGTAATTTTTAAAAAAAAAATATTTGAAATTGGGCCACTAATATTTGTAATTTTAAAAATTTTAATTATATAAGTAATTTAAAAAAAATATTTGAAAGGGGGGACCATGGTCCCCCTCTCCTATAACATGGCTCCATTCCTGCCAAAAGGTGGGTTTACAAAAGTGGTGGTTCTTAAATCAAAATGTGCGGCATAGTCCGTGAACCAGTCTGCGCTTCTGTTGCTCTCTCGATAAATGTTGCGATGGATAACCGTCCAGTTTTGAGTGAACAATACATGAATATTTTGAACTAGGGGATTGAGAGCCTTAGCCCGGTTAGCCGCAGACGATAGGAGATTGATTACCGTAAGCGAGTCCACTTCGAGTACAATCCGACGATAGCCTACGTTCCAGGCGAGTGTAAGCCCAGTATACACTCCCCATAATTCGATAGTCATTGGCGAGCATGCACCAAGGTTCTAACTGAAGCCTCCTAGCCAATTGCTGCCACTGTCCCGTAAGATGCCGCCTGTTGTGGCAGAGGTCCAAACTTCTTCAGATTGCCATTGACTCAAAATTTGGCTAAATCAATTTTAATCCATTGAATTTAGTTCTGATCGGGCTATATTTGGACTTCCTTTTTAATTAAGTTATACTTTTTGTATAATTTTGAATTTATATTTTTTATAAGAATTATATTCATTTTAGCATATATTTTACTTTCATGTCTACTTTAATCCTTCAACAGAGAAGGAATGACTTTTGTATTCTCATAATTAACCTTCGAGTGTGCAATTTATTAAGTTACCAAGTTAATAGGTAAAAAATTCTAATTTTTGGTTGAAGAGAATTCTTAAGCAACATGTGACCAAGATGGGTCAGCATTAGTCTTGGTGCTTAGAATTTTAGAGATTTTTAGTTATAAAAAAGAAAAGGAGGCTTAAGAGACAGGAGGGGAATAGTTAAGAGGAGTCAAACTAGAGCGTCTTGACACAAGAAATGAGCCACTTTGGAGACAAAGAAGGGAATTCGATCAAGATTCAACAACAAATATCAAGATTCCAAGAATTCATTAGGTGAGTTCTTTTATCTTATTTTCTTTCTTAATTATTATTAGATTTCTTTAAAGTGGGATAAAGTTAGGTAGAAGGGAAGCTCTTGAATTGAATTATTTTTTTCTAGACTTTCTTATCATTAAGGACTACCTAAGAGAGAGATTGAAGGAAGACTCATCATAAGTTGAAAGTAATATGTGAAAATTTCTTCTAACTTTTTCTTATTTAGTTTCTTTTATAACATATGTTTGGGAACTAAATTAGGGTTAGGAATGTAACTTATGGTAGATTTTTCAATTATTAATTTGTTGTTAGTTAGTTAACACTTAAGTTGAATTTATTCTCTTTAAACTTGATTTTTGAATTTATGATTAGCTATCATAGATTCAATTTTAACAATTGTGTGAAGTATTGAAATGAGAAATATAGTCTATGCACTAGGAGAACAAACACTATATATTTAGTGATCAAGATAGCCTAGTTTATTGTGATAATTAATTGAATAACTGCTCTTAATGAATTAGATTATGCTAATTATGCATCAGTATGTAGTAATTATTTAATTAGATATACTTATGTAACTTTGAGAGAGGACGTAGATATCTTTAGGTTTATTGTTATTTTAACCTTGATAATTAATATTATTTGATAGTTGAAATTTCTCATAAATAAAGCCCAAAAGCCTAGCATTTTATTTGCATTGATTTTTATTTTATACTTAATCACCTTGCTTTAGTTTAGTAATTTAGTTACTTTTTATAAAATTTTTGTTTAATTTTGTAATAACCCGTTTACTAAGGGTTATAACCTTAGAATATTGCACATGGCCATATCATTGAGAATTCATGAATTGCATTTCATTCACATGTACATCATTAGCATACACACATGAATTATGAATTAATACACATTGCAAAGATAATATATGCACTCAATTGACATATTCCAGAGTATGAAAGGTTTAAATTAAAATGTTGATGATGTGAATTGTGTATTGTTTATGTCTTGAATTTTGGTTTAGTGGACTATAATTAGTAAACTTAGAATTTATTGTTACAATTCAAAAATTGATGAATTAAAATATACATTTGGTTTAGGAAAAATGTCAAGTACTAAGATAAATTGACACATGAAAAATTAGGATGATTAAGCTTATAAATAAGTGACATTTGACATAGATAAATAAGTGACATTTGACATAGGTAATTAATTGACAAATGAAAGCAATGAATGAGTGACAAATGGACTAATAACTAGGTGACATTTGGTGGCTTATGAAGAGGATAAGTGGCTAGCATGTTGAAGGACACATGTTGATGTAAAATAATGACACCTTGCACCTAGTTGAACTAAACAAATGCTGGAACAGTTTCTGTTGTATTTCTTCTTCATTCTTCACTTTCTCCACCAAAACCTACATTCATCTCATAGCTTTGCATTTTTGGTTTAAGTCTTGCTAAATGACTACACCAAAATCCACGTTTTTACCCTCACAAAGTTAGGTAAAGAATCAAAACATAGTTGTTCTTGTTATAGTCTTTAATCCTAGCCAAAAACCATCTAATTCCCACCTTGAATTTGTGATGATTTTGCATGCATGGAGAGCTAAATTAGCTTGATCTTTGAGGTGGAAATTTGATTTAGACAAGTAAGTAAAATATTGATCTTTATTCCATGTTATAAGAGAAGGGTTATGATGATTAAATTGGGATGCATTGTATACGATGTTGATGATGAATTGTGTTGGAAATTGATACTTAAACTTGGATACTTTTATGCCTAGTTTTTGTTGTATAAAAATAGTAGGTTATAGGTTGTTTCATTGATGAATTTTATTGAGATTTGAGGTATAATGAAGGTGAATTTAATTTAAAGAAAGGTGCTAATATAGTGATATTGAAATGGGAAAGAACTAGGACTACTTGTATGATCAAATGAATGATAGTTTCTGTTTTGATTTTGAAGCATAAAAGACCATAAATTGTGAGCTACCAATTGAATAATTTAAATTGTAATTGGATACGAAATTGATGAGGAATTGATATATAATTAAGGTATAATTGAGGTATAAATAATGGACTATAATGAAGATGTGTTGAATTTGGTATGAAGATGTTAAAAGCTAGAAAAAAAGAGTTCACTCATCCTCTGATTGTGGGAGCTACACTAATTCCTTCCCACAATCGTGGGCAATGAATGGAAGTGAGAAAAGTTTGGTTTTGTATGATATTTAAACCATATAAGCCTAAGTTACCTTACTTAGGTGCAATTGGACATGATTGGGGCTTGAAATGAACCTAGATAGTTGCTTGATTAATTGATTAAGTGTTTGATAAGTTTAGGTTGTTAATAGATGTTATAATTTAAGGAATGGATTGTTTGATATCAGTGTATATGAATTTGGGAAGTATGAGTTGTTAATGGTATAACGATGTTCTTATGAATGCAAATATGATTCAAAGGATATAGGTAATCAATTAGGAAAGGATTGATGAATGTATGATTGATGAATTTAAAGAAATCAAACTTACTTAAGGCATAACCTAATTGCAAACTAGATAAATACAAGCTATAATGAATAAAAGATTAAGACTTGTGAATAAAGATGCATACCAGGAATAGTCAATTGAGCATGCAATGAACATAACACATATACATGAGTATGATTAAGTACTCATTTGATTAAACAAGTTAGTAATATGTAAACAAGTGTGTATTGCTTGATAGAGAAGCACAAATTGAGCGTCCACATCTAGACATTACCGAATCGTTAAGGCAATAGCTATTTGGAGCGTACTGTGAGTTAACCTAGATGTTTTCTCACTATGTTTGAATTGTTTTTTTATTAACTTTTAGATATTGAATGTTATTGATATGATTGTGATATTCTGGAGATTGTTGGTCCTAGGAGTTTGATATTCGGGATTGTATTAAAAGTGTATTCAAATTGAATGTGCAATATGAAATGTGTTCTCAACTCTATGTTGAATGCCAGACTTAGATTCGATGAATATGAAAAGTGACTGTGTACTTTGAATGAAAGTTATTGATAGCATATTATGTGAAATGATGCATTCCATCACGTGAATATGCATTATCAAATAAAGGAGTTGTGACCAGAGTGAACAGTCTGAAAAGAGCTTAAAGCTCAGAAATGTGTATAAAGAGCCACAGGCTCAATTATTAATGAGTCCGATATCCACAAAGGGGTACGGGATAGTATCTAAAATGAGCCCGGTATCCACAAGAGATACGGGACAGTAAATAGGCACTCAATCACATCAAAATAATAATGAAAGTGGAATCTCATGTGTATTAAATATATATATATATATACATCATTACATGTATCAGGTGAATGATTGTGAAGAATTATTGAATTGTATTAATTTAGAGATATGCAATGTTTGTGTACATGATGATGATATGAATGATTGGATTATTATGAAATTATTATATGAAATGTTTGTATTCATAATGTGCTTATTGAAATATGATATATATATATACATATATATATTGTGGTTTGGTATACAAAACTCAATGATATGATATATGGGATTTGATTTTGAATAATGTGATATACTTGTGAATTTGGTTATTGATCGCGGCTCGTCGTTCGATTATAAAATCGATCCTTGGAAACCGGTCAAAAAAATAAATACCAAGGCTTGTAATATAGGGTGCAACCTGGGATCGTCTCTCTAAATCGAAACCTAACGAAATGGACCTAAGCTAGCCTATATGTCATAAAATGCAAGCAGAATTAGTACGGAAAGGGGGTTTTGATTTCTGAAAACATTAATGAACTAAAATGGATTGTAAAATGTATTTTTGGGTTTTTGAAAATAGAAAATGAAAAGACTAAAACAAAAGATGAAATCCTCTTGAAAATGAGCTTTGGCTATCACAGTTCAAAACTAATTTGATGGAAGTAGAAATCACTAAGTTAGTTGTTTCAACTTTAGCGTTTGCCAAAGAATCACTTTGTTATATTTTTATACCTTGTCTACCTTTATAGGATTCAAAACTATCTTCTTTCTATGAAATATAAAATGATAGGTTTTATCTTTTCTGAAGTGCTACACATCTCAATCATAAAGCCATGGTCGCCCAAGTAACATATGGGATACTTTCATACGAATGAAATCACACCAAATAAAGTCCTCGTATATTCCTAATTTGAAAGACAATAAGCACCTTCGAGCAACTGGTATATTACTATCATCTACCTAAGCAACTTTATAGGGATTTGGATGTTTCTTTGTGAGTAAATTCAATCACTTCACTGTGTTCTGCAATATCATGTTCGTACTGTTTCCTCCATTAATGATAAACTTGCATACTTTATCTCTGCATCTAACTTGAGTAAAGAAAATAATAGAAGGAAGTCATTCTTTTACTTTAGGGGTTGTGAGCATGTGTCTCACTACGTTACGATTTGTAAGACTAGTTAGTTCACCACTAGAGTCTCCTTCTAACTCCTCTTTGAAGTAAATCACGTGTTAGTATAGACTTTATGTTCGATATACAAAATGCACAAGAAGGGGGTTTGAATTGTGTATTCATTTTCTTGAAAATAATCCCCTTTTAAAATTTCTTTTGAAAACTTGTTTTCTAAAAAATGTTGAGTAACAGTATCACGAAGTATTGCAATTCGCTTCTAAGTACTTGTATAAAACAATAGAAATTAAAAATCGAGAGTTAGAAAGTAGTAGTCAACACAGTAGTTTTATCCTAGTTCACCCTAAACCGTGGGCTACGTCCAGGCCTTAGAAACCTTTCTGAGGTTTCACTATACTTCTAAAAAATACAAGTATTCTTTTCACCGAGCCTCTTCAGGTCTCTTACAGCAAGTATTGTTTTTTCTCAATTAGTTTCTTCAGGCTCTCAACTTTTCTTCTTTCTTACAGAAAGATGTTGCGAGCTTTGTTACAAAGAATAATAGGTCTAGAGTTTAGCACATTGAACATAGTGTTGCTCAAAGTCACTAGCTTTCAAAAAAAATCTCTAACTTTTTCAGTCTCCATTCCGACTCGTATTTATAGCCTTCATTTTCAACTGCTTTTTGATAACTGCTTCTTTCTTCTTGTTTCTTGATATTTGAAGAAATAGTTATTCAGTTGAGTTCTATATCTAATTCAAACTGATTATTCATTCGATGTGGTATTGGGTCTTCGTCTTAGTTTTGCTTTTACTTTGTCTTACTTTCTATCGTCTCATTTCCGCTTTCGCTTCGTCTTACTTTCTTTCATCTTATTTTCGCTTTCGCTTCATCTTAGTTTTTTTCATCTTACTTCCACTTCTGCTTCATCTTAGTTTCTTTCATCTTACTTCCGCTTCCGCTTCATCTTAGTTTCTTTCGTCTCACTTTCCTCTTTGTCTTAGTTTCTACTTCGTTTTAGTTTTCGCTTCATTTTCGCTTCGTCTTACTTTTGTCTCTGCTTCGTCTTACTTTATTCTCAGCTTTGTCTTACTTTCTAATATTATTATTATTTTATTTTCATCAAAATTATTAATCATGAAGTCATTTTGACTTAACAATCTCCCCCTTTTTTATGATAACAAATAATCATTGTTTTTAGAAAGATAGTCAATTATTATGTATAAGAAGATATACAATTGAAAAGAATTGTAAACTATACTATCTTCTATGCACTTCTCTTCTCTTCTTCTCCTCTTCTTCTTCTTTTCTTCTCCTGTTCATCTCTTCTCCTTCTCCCCTTATCTTTCTAATTTTCTCCTTTCTACCCTATTTGTTATTGATAAAAAATCATGACCGAAGATGCTTCATAATTTCAAAGAACATATCCTTCATTTTAGTATAGAGTGACTTGAGTTCTTGTCATATATCCGCTACTTCCTTATGCAATTCACCCACTGAAACACACAGACCATCAACCTTATCATAAATTTTGCCAATTTCTTCGACTAAGGTGTTGGATCAAGTATGGCCCGAGTATTCACAATACGCTGCGGAAAAGATCATAACACAACACGATGTATAACTGAAAACATATAGGATGTGCAAAAAATACCTTTTGACACGGATTGATCGTTTCTTTTTCAGATTCGTAGACACTACAACACGTGAATGTCCTCTACCGGTATCCACACGAGGATGTACAATCCGGGCTGTGATTATCTTGTTCTAGCACGTTCTGAAAACTTTTTCTGAACGCCACACGCTTTTTCCCTCATAAGGTGGCTAGGGTTTTGTCTCACTTCTCCTCTATTCTAATGAGTCCCAAGTTTCTCTATTTATAGAGAAAACCTAATCCCATTGAAGCCCAATAAGTTTCGGCCCATATTATATCTTATATAATAAAAGCCCAACAACTTAATTCAATCTAGCCCAATAAATATATCCATATATATTTATTCAATACCTAAAAAATTAGGCCCAAGAGAATAAGCCCAAATCACATCACTCTTTGTGTGTGACCCTGTAGGCTCATTTGATGTTGGCAACTTGATCACACTTCAAGGCCTATAATTCCTAAGCGGCCTCTAGCAAGACATTATAACTACCCAAATCAAATGAGGATTGGTAATCTGATTTAACCTGTAACCATGGTTATAAACTCAGTCCTTTTGTAACATAATATCAAGATTAATCAGAAGGTATGGTACATGTCAACCTTTGATTAATCATAGTTTCTTGATCCCTAAGTTGACTGATTATAACAAATGAAATTGATGACTCCTCATCAATTCATTTGAGCACGGCCATGTATTTCTTCAGTCACACTTGTCAAGAGGCCTAAATGATATCTCCCTCATTTAAGAGAGGTACAAATCCCATCTACGTCATTCACATCCCTCCGCATGATTCATTTAATGTCCAACATAAGA
>JANVCL010000214.1:41197934-41212797 GCA_026546855.1 Erythroxylum incrassatum | reverse complement strand
TATGTAGATGATATGATTCTCACTGGGAATGACGTGGAAGAAATAAGAAGTCTCAGGGAGCACTTGTTCGAAGAATTTGAAATGAAAGATCTGGGAGGACTCAAGTACTTCCTGGGCATAGAAGTTTTGAGGTCAAGAAGAGGAATATTTATCTCTCAGAGGAAGTATGTGTTGGATCTTCTTGTTGAAACTGGCCTTTTAGATTGTAATCCAGTTGAGACACCGATAATGATGAATCATGGTTTGAAAATTGAAAAAGAAGCAGAATCTACTGATCGCGGAAGATATCAAAGACTGGTAGGACAACTAATATATCTCGCCCATACCAGACCTGATATAGCGTATGCAGTCGGAGTCGTAAGCCAGTTTATGCACGAACCACAGGTGCAGCATATGAACGTTGTTATCAGAATTCTCAGATACTTGAAAGGAACGACTGGGAACAGGGTTTTGTTTCAGAAGAATGGAAACCTAGAAGTGAAGGTTTACACTGATGTAGACTGGGCTGGAAATCCAGTAGACAGAAGGTCAACTTCAGGGTACTTTTCTATTGTTGGAGGGAACCTAGTAACCTGGAAAAGCAGGAAACAAAAGGTGGTAGCGCTGTCGAGTGCAGAAACAGAGTTCAAGGGCATAGCTAAAGGTTTGACAGAATTACTCTGGCTTGTAAAGCTGTTGATAGAATTGGGTTTTCCAACTAGAGGTGCTTGTGAGTTGTTATGTGACAATAAGGCAGCCATCAGTATTTCGGAGAATCCAGTACAACACGACATAACCAAACATGTGGAGGTTGATTGACATTTCATTAAAGAAAAGTTAGAAGACGGAATTGTCAGCCTACCATATGTTCGATCGGAAGATCAGCTAGCTGATATTTTGACTAAGGCACTTGTAGGACGAACTTTTCATAAAGCACTATGCAAGTTGGTGATGGTGACCTTACCACCCAACTTGAGGGGGAGTGTTAGACGAAGTCAAGTAGAAGAAGTCAAAAGCAGTTGTAATCATATCAGGATTATCTCCTATAATGTAGGAGTTAGTTTTGTACATGATCTCCAAGACGCTAGTCAAAATCTATCTATAAAAACGTCACACTGTACATCAATGAAATTAATGAAAAAGAGTTCAAACTCAATATGCCTTTGTCATTTTTCCACCTTTGTCTATTTTTCCTTATCTGTTTAACACTAAGTACTTCTAACATGCAAGGTAGTCGTAATGGAAACGTATGAAAGTTCACTGCAATACTCAGAAACTACGTTTACAAAGCACATAAGTTAAATCTGCCATTTAGTTCTTATATTATCAGTAAGGAGAGAGTCGACATTGTTAGCTATCATGGCCGCTCTAATCCAATTCAAGATGTTTTTAGCTAGTTGGTACTTGTCAAGCTCCTTGTGCTGGTAAAGTCAACAATTCTTGCTTTCCATATCATGTATATGGAAGTAATGAATGCCACTTTACGTAGGACTGCATTCTCTTTATTAGGTTTGGAGAAGTTGATAAATAAACTTAAGGTATGCTCCCAGTCGAAAGAAAGATTCACCGCATCCACCATGTATTGTATCTTGCTCTATATTTTAGTGTATTCACAAGCAAAGAACATATGATCTCGATCCTTGTCAGCATTTTGACATAATGCACAAGATGTTTCAGTCAGCCGAAACCACCTACATTTTTTCCGGAGTATGTTTTTTATAGTTAACCAAGTAATAAAGGGCTTTCAGGTTTTAAGGAATTTTTTCAAATGAGATTGTACCATGGGAGTCCAGTAACTTGCCCGTGAAGTTACCTTGCCATTCACCATCATGTATTAGAATAGAGACTCTCGCTTCCAAAGGCAACCAATTTTTCAAATGTCTAAAAGCTGAATTGCTTATAAGCAGACTGACTTCAAGCTAATTATCAAAACCATATCTAAGTATTTCCTCCTCCATTTACTCTATGTTTAATATATGGTTAGATAAGATGCCTTATTTTCAGCATGTGATTGAATGACCAAGAGAACTGAGTGGGCTTGCCAAGCTGACAAAAATTAAGATTTTAAAGGTAGTACTCACGGATCCATTTGGACCATACTGCTTCCTTATCCAAAGAAAAGGTCTCTATATTCGCTTACTCACTAGCACTTTTTGCATAGTTAAGGAAGAAATGATGCTTAGCCCTCCATTTTTCTTAGGAATTGAGAGCTCACTCCATTTCACTTTTGTAGTTTTTGCAGCTTCAGCTTTACCAGACCAGAGAAACACTTTCATTAATCTATCAATTTCTTTAAGAAACTTTCTTGGAAGAGCAAGGTGCATTGTCCAATGAATATGTAGACTGCTTAAGACAGAAATAATTAGAGCTATCCTCGTTGTATAAGATAAATGCCTATTCTGCTAGGAATTCATCTTGAATTTGAGCTTTTCCAGAAGTGGAATGCAATCTAAGTACTTAAACTTTGAAATAGACACAAACACACCCAGATATCAAAAAGAAGGAGGTTGAATGCATAAACCTGTTGCTCTATTGAGTTCCAAATGGTTGCTAACATCAGGTGATCTATACATACAACTTTTGTGCATATTGATATTAAGACCCGACCACTTTGAGAATAACTTCAAAGCTTGCATTAAGATGTTAATGGAGACTCTGCTTTTTGAACTGAATAATATAAGATCATTAGCCACGGTGAGTAATTTAAGAAGTTTGGACATTCCTTCCATTGCAATGGTGAAGAGATAAGGGGGTAGGGGATCCCCTTGTCGAATTCCCCTGGCATTCTTGAAAGGCTTGGAAGGGATGCCATTAACTAGGACACTCAAGGTAGAAGATTGGATACATTCCATGATCCATTTCACAAAGATATCTGGAAAATCCAAGGCAATCAAACATGTCTTTATAAATTTCCAATTATTGGTATCGTAGGTTTTGAAGAAGTCAATTTTCAGCATACAACTCCTGATGTGTTTCCCCGATGAGTAATCTTCTAGCAATACTTGTAGGAGAAGGATATTATCACATATGTTACGCCTTGGGATGAAAGAAACCTTGGTTAGCTTCGATAATATCACCGAGTGCCATTTTTAATCTATCCATCAAAAGTTTTGTAGTCACTTTGTAGAGTATGTTATAACAAGAGATTGACCTAAAGTCTCCTATAGTCTGTGCCTGTTTCTTTTTCGAAACTAGACAGATAAAGGTGCTATTGTCTTCACGAAGCATTTTATTGGAAGAGAAAAATTCCAATACTACTTCAGTAAAAAGGTGACCTATAATGTCCCACGTAGATTGAAAGAACCCAGCTGAGAAACCATTCAGGCTTGGGAGTTTCGAAGGGTGTAGACTGAAAACTATCTTCTTGAATTATACTTCAATGAATGGACATATGAGTGCTTCCTTAAGTTCCTGCCTTAGAGAAATTGACAGAATTCTTTTCATATTTTTTGTAGGTTGATTAGTTGTAGTCGTTGTACTGTATTTGTTAGATCACATTGTTTTTGCCTTTTTAATTAGTTCTAGTTAGTTGTCATTTATTAGCTAACTAATCATTCTTTATTTGTAATTAGGATAATTAGTTCTTTTACTAACTCTGTATATAAACACTCTGTTTCCCCTTTTTGAAAATGAGAAGAATCATTTCAAAATTCTATAGTATTCAAATAACAGCTAAAGTTCATCGAAATCAAAGCATATCGACATCAAGTATTTGGCTGTGAAAGAAAGGATTCAAAATCTTCAAGTGTCTATAGAACATATTGGTACAAGCTCCAATATCACAGACCCACTCACCAAAGGGTTGCCACCTTCAGTGTTTCATGTACATGTGGCCAATATGGGTGCAGTAGGTCTGTAAGAAATATCACTTTAGTGGGAGTTAATCTTTTACTTTTATGTATGTTCTTTGACATCTAAAATTTATGCTTTAAGGTTTAAGTTTCTAAGGTCTAAAGTTATCTTTCTGATAATTCTGAACATATGGAATTTGCTTTTTAATGCGGTATTGCATAAGGCTAGAAAGTGTTTTGAGACTCTCTGAGTCACAAATTTTGGACCAGTTGAAAATAGGCATGATTATGATTACGTCATATGTAATTTCCATGCTACGCATCCATACTTGAACTATGTCATTGATTCTGCTGGTATTGTGACAATTGTTCAGTTTAGTCACAATATTAGGTGACAAAATTCGCTTTGCTCCTACTCTAGAAAAATTGATGGACCAGATTGTTTTGGTATATTTCTGGAATGAGATAGCAAGTTTGCGCGCACTAAGGTTTCCTCTATGTACATTATCTGGAAACATACGTAGCCTAAATGGGAGATTGTTGGAATTTTATGAGCCACGTGTGTAAATATATATACATAGATTTCTAAACTCTGTTATAGATAGGCCTAATAAAATGTGATCTAATTTGGTAAATTAATTGGGCTTACAGAAATATTAATTAAGTAATAGTATGGGTCTAATGTGTAGAAGCCCATTACGAGTCATTATGGTTAATGGACCCATAATAGACCGTAAGTCTAAACTGACTATAAAAGGGTTGTGGTCCCCAAGCCAGATACACCTCTTGACTTTTTTTTAATTTTGAAAAGGTACTGTCAGTTTTCTCTATTCCATAAGGAGAATTCATTCAGTTCTGGGTCTTAGCTTGGAAGAATACAAATCCCATCAAATTTCACTATTTACGCTTCCACTATAAAATGAATCAAGGTTAGTGTTCTTATTTGTACATAAATCATTGTTTATTTGATCTGCATGTGATTCTGGTTGATTAATGAGTTTAGAACTCTAATTATAATAATCATAATACTAAATCTATCAATTACAGCGACCATTTGTTGAATTTTCAACAATTACCATGGTGATATGTTCATTAGACTTTGAAGAATCGTTAGAATTTTATAATTCACACAATCATCCGCAAGCATCTTCCCTGCGATTTCACCCTTCGTCCATAAGATCAACAGTTAAAAATGGCTCGTCCTCATCAAGGTTTTCATTTGCTGTGTCGCAACATTGTAACTCAACCAAATCATGGTATCTTACCTTAACCCGCCCAGCTTCTTTAGAAATAGGGTCCACTAGAAAGTCTCCTTTAAGCTTAGCACAGATTGACCCATTGAATGCAAGATCTATCTCCTTTGTGTCACCCAGTGGTAGAACGCGCGAGCGAAACATCAACTGTTATGCAACGACCCATTCCTAAAATTTTACAAAAGCCCCTATGACAAGTGCATTTACAAGTCAAATATGCGACCACCGCTTGGTGGTCTTATGTCTATCATGTCACCTCATCTCAAGTGACATCACATGTATGTATCACATCGGTTTTAAAATAATAGTTAAGTTGATCACATTGCAAAATCTTGTTCGTATTGTAATGAAATCTTTTTGTCTACTAGAAGATCATGTACTCTTATTCGTATTATAATGAATTCCTTTTGCCTAATACAAGGCAATGTATTTATCATTTGCCTGGTTTTTATATTAGCAAAACAATAATTTTTAAATTCCGCGTCATGGAAAGAATATATATTTTAAAATTTTTAATAAAAATTTTAAAAATATAAAGAACCATTTGACATAGCTCTTGACATTACTATATAAATTTAATTTATTTATAATGACTATATCATATTATAAGGATATTGTAGGGAATTAGTCATGTAAACAAATTATGTTGGTCCTTTAATGTATATTAAAATTTTGATTTTATTTTTAATATACAATTATTAACTTTTTATGATGTATTATTTATCGTTTATTATAAATCACCCTCCGTACTTGATAAGTCACAACTATGTAATGCCCCATTTAAGTAACGGTTGTGACTTAAAGGACAACCGTTCACGCCCCCATTTAAGTTACATAATATTCATTTATAGATTAGTCTTATATAACATAAGATATTTATAAATACTCCTTCGTTTAAAATTAAGTGGCCATTATATATATATATACATATATGTATGTATGTATGTATATATATGTATGTATATATATACATATGTATGTATGTATGTATGTATGTATGTATGTATGTATGTATTTTAAATACAGAGGAAAAGCAAACCCAAACAAACTAACTAGCGCAAGGTCTACTGGTAAAGCGCGCCTTGCATGTCCCAGTTAAGGCGGTCTAGAACTATCGGTGGAGGCCCTGGCAGAATATGTAATCCTAGACTGGCTAGCCTGGTGAAACGGGCTAAGTGATCCGCACTCTGGTTTCCCTCGAGATGCACGTGCTACAGGAGTACCTCCCAAGCTTGTTGGAGCATGTCGCGAATACCTGTCACCAAAGAAATCTCATTAGATAAAACGGTATGAGAAGAGGACAAAATGTTGATAACCTCCAAGGAATTCACTTCTAAAATGACCCGTCGATAACCCAAGGTCCATGCTAGAGTAAGACCCCCGTGGACTCCCCACAATTCTGCAATGCGCGGGCAGCTTCTTGGCAAGTGCTGGATAAAACTGCCACACCATTGACCCTGCCAGTTTCTAATGAGCCCTCCAGCAGTAGAGATCCTTCCACCCTATTGAACAGCCCCATCAGTGTTAATCTTAACCCAATCTGCAGGCGGTTTAGTCCACCCTACAAACCGACCCGTGGGTAAGCCTTGGTTCGAAAACACACAACTTTCCCCAACTCTTGCCCGTTCGATTCCGTCTAAGTAAGCCAGAACTGCGCGGTCCCCCTCTGCCAGCCAAACAGAGTTTGTGTCAAACACACTTTTGTCGCGTCAGTACCACAGGAACCAGCAGCTCATCCCAAATAGGGAGGCCCATTCAAACTGCCGACCTTGATAGGGTTTGGTAAGATTGGAATGCACCCAACGCATCTCATCGTGTATATAGAAGTCCGTATCCTTTACAACTGGTGGGAATTTGTCCCAGAACACTCGGACTCTCAGGCAATCCCTAAGGTAGTGGAGGTTGGTTTTCGGCTGGCCACAATGGTGATAGTCACTATCCGTAGCAAAGTGGCGAAGTACCCTTTGGTGATTAGTAAGCAGCTTGCCTTTGGCCAACAGCCATAGGAATGCCCGAATGCGCTGAGGTTCGGCCCATTTCCAAATAACATCCTAGATGCGACCGGGCTCGGTATTGGTATCTCCTTGTAGCAAGGCATAGGCAGATGCTACAGTGAATCGTCCATTAGTCATATGACCCCACTGGAAGATATCGTCTGCAGTAGGATCCTCAAGAAAAGGAGTCGCCGCGATGTCCAGGCAAATAGCAATGGGGAGATAATTTTGGAATTTGTTCCACTGCCAAGTCCGATCGGCATTCCAAAGGTCGGCAACAGAGGCAAAAAGCATGGTGTCTAGAATCGGAGTGATCGCCACATTAAGAATTGGGCCTCAGGTCGTGACCCAGTTGTTCAGCCAGAAAAGTATTTTCCTGCCATTACTAGGGTGTCATTGAAGACTTGGCGAACAACGGGCTAAGTGGCCAAAATACCCATCCAAGTACTAAAAGCCCCAACCTGTGCGATAGAAAGAGGGATGTGGTGAAGTCAAGCCGATACTTAGCTCGTAGCACTTGGACCTATAAAGTTTGGGGTTGAGTAAGCAGCGCCCAACCCAATTTAGCCAAGAAAGCATCATTGGTAGAGCGGATGCGTTTTATACCCAAGCCTCCAGTTTTTTTGGCCCGACACACTGTCTCCCAATTGGTATGGTGCATTTTTCATTACTCACCTATAGAGCCCCAGACAAAGTCTCGCATGAGTTTTTCCAAGTTATCGCTAAGTTGCCTCAGAAGTCTAACAGTTTGCATAGTGTAGGTGGATAAGGCTGCTAGCACAGACCGGATAAAAGTGATACGTCCTGTTAGAGATAACACTCTTGCCCTCCATCCTGCCAGTTTTTGCATCCTGCCAGTTTTTGCTGGGCATTGTCAAGGAGATGCTAATACGTGCGGCGAACGGCCCGCTCGTGGATTAAAGGAACACCAAGATAAGATATTTTCCCAAGTTGTTCGTACTCGAGATCTGCATCATTTGGCTGAGACGTCTTGCTAACGTAGGGGAAATGTTCTTACTTCTTAGAGAAGTAGATTCTAGTCTTGTTAGTGTTCATTTTCTGACCCGAGGCCTCACAAAACGCAGTGGCCATTATATTTATTTAAATTATAACTGCGCATTTGCGCAGTTTCATCTGCTAGTAATTTAGTAAAGGATCACGTCATAAGCTGACAATCAGAAACCATAAACGACAACACAAGCATCCATACATTAAACCAATAAAGTAAATATTATTATTGATTAAAAAATAGAAAACGTACCTAGCTTTTTAATTTAGTTTTTAGTTTTTAATTTTTTAAATTATTTACTTATTAATTTATTTTCTTAATTTTTATTTAATAAAAACTCAATTGATTAAATTTTAAATTTGTAATTATAATTATAATTTTTAAAATATTAATAAATATAGTACCCCTGTCATAAACACAACTAACCCTAAATAACCTCAAAATTATATTTTTAAGAAAACGATTATAAATAATAATTAAAAAAATTAATTAATTTTGTATTTTAACTATAAAAACTTACATGCAACTTATTTTTATTTAATTTTTAATTTTTAAGTTTGATTTATTTTAATAAATTTTATTGTCAAAAATTATGTAGTTTATTAATTAATTTATCGATTTTATAAATTAAAATTAATTGATAATTTTCTTTCTTAATTAACTGCCTTTTTTAATTATATTTTTAATTTTTAATTTTAATTAATGTTTAATTGATTTATAATAATTTAATATTAATTAAAAATTTCAAACCTTAAACTTTTAATCAAAGTTATTTAACATTGATCTGATTTATTAAAATAATGATTACAAAAGACACAAATTAAAGGTTTAATTTGGCTAGAGTTTCCAAGTTTAACATGTAAAGAGCGAGATGAGGAGAGAGACAAACCATTGACCCTTTCTGTCTCAATATGTCAGATGGAAACTGAGCACGGAGTTTGAATTTGATAAAAGAAAAAACAGGGGAAGTTAGCAGTCTCTTTTCCGTTTCTTGCTTCTCATCTCTCTTCTTCATCTTCTGTAGCTTCTTTTTCAACCACTTCCTGATGAATCCACACAAAACCGAAGACGATATGTTCCACAACCACAACCGTGATCTGGGCCCACCACCACAGATCATGTCCAATCATCAGAGCCAATCACAGCCGTACATTCACGACGACCTTTCCGTACCGGGAATCGACCTTTTCCGTTCCTCATCGCCCGAGTCTCCGAGTCAGTCCTCTTCCGACAACGACGACACACTGATTCACCCGAGTTGCTCTAATCCCCAAAACGATGTCGTGAACTGTGATGATAATAATAATAACCCCGGTGAGATTCAGCGGCCACTGGCCTACATTAGCCCAGAGCCACACATTTCTTCCCAATTCTACACATTCAACGCCGAGTCTCACTCCCTCATGATTCGCTGCATCTTGGAGCACCGCCTTGCGACTCCCGACGAGATCCGCGCTGCCACACCACGCGCTGTGCTGAAGTCGTGGCGCGCAGTATGGAAAGACCGCAACGAGGACACCGCTTACGTCACCGGTTGGAAGAGAATCCAAGAGAAGCTCATGGCTCATGTGGACCCAACCTCCGGTAACGAATTTCTTTGTTTCAAGAACAACTCCCAGCAATTTGTTTCGCATATTAACCAGTGGCAAGATATTGTTATGAGTTTTCATGGCGATGCCGATTTGAAACACCTAGGGCTTCGAGAGACAATAGAGAGAATTAAACAGGTTTGGACTGTGGGGGCAAAATTTTATGGAATTCCCGAGAGTTACATTAGGGTTTGTGTGGCCGCTTGCCCAATTTGCTCCTCCTCTGAGGGTTCTGGTTCGAGGAACAAAAGACGTCGGTTTGAGTACACCGAGTCGTTTGATGTGCCTGCTAAGGAGGTGCCTCATAGGTTGCAGCAGTTGGCTGCCAAGCATAAGGTTGTGCTTTGTATTAGGCAGAAATATATTAGGTATAAGCCATTCATGGCTGAGGTTAAGGATTATGCTTGTCACAGAGCTGGTGAACCTGTGGCAAAGAAGTCAAGGATGTTGAAGAGGGAGCCTTATGCTTCAAAGAGGTGTGGATGTGGATTTAGGATTCGGGCAATTGTGCCAATTATGAATTATAATGAGAAGGATAAGTCATTTGTGTATCAAGAAGAAGGGATGGCTGTATTTAAACTATATGCTGTGCATTCTGGGCATGAACCTGGGCCTTTGGATGGGAACGCAAGGATTATGCATCGAGTTGTTGGGCATAAAGGTGGGTTTATATTGGATCAGGATATCGATTATGGTGTCCGTGAGGAAATGGAAGCTGAAGGATTTGGGTTGACAGGGAAGGATGAAGGGGAAATGCAGCTTTCAGTTCTACAGCAGGTCCAAGAGTTGAGAGCTGAGATTGGTTTGCTTGAAGGGAGGTTGAGGAAAATTCCAACTGAACTATTGGCGGTTGCATCTCAGGATCTTTTTGATATTGTAAATAAAGTTAGGAGTATCGGTGAAGATAGTTTGAAGACAACTGGATTGCTATCTCATAAGCCCCATTCAGATGATGTGTTGGTAGTGGAGAATGGCTTGGCACACTGGAGTGGTCATCACCATGAGCGGATATATGGTAGTGGTAAGGAGACCGAACTGATTGAAGATGATCATGATAGCTTTGGACGCACTCTTAGGGATGTTGTTCCTTGGGACCAGATGAGGACAGAGTGTAGGAGTGAGAAGGATCTTATAAGTGATATCTGTAAGCCAGAAAAATGGTTGAAGTGCAGTGATTTTGATGAGAAGAGTATTCTTGACTGTGAGGATAGTAAACTAACCAAGCCCACGAGACATGACGAGGCTATTGTGACAGATGTAGGTCTTATACAGGTTGATAGTTTCTACCATGACAATCCTAAGTGGTATGATTCTCCTTGTGAGTTGGACTCTGGTGCAGATTGTGGAGACACTGGATTCAGACACGAGGAAATTGTTTAGAACCCTGCAAGTTTGAGTTAACCCACTAACATAATTACTGAGTTCTTATCATGCCTGCCTACCTATTATCACTTATGGCGGTGGGCTGTAAATTGTGTATACTGAAGATCAGAGCTTGTCAAATGCTTCTAGGTATCTTTGGTCTGTGTTGTCTGTAAAATATTGCCCAATTGGGCTTCTCTGCACATACATTGTTTCCAACTATCTTATAGGTTTTTTTGGAACTGCCATTGTCTTTAGCTGGTTCCACTGATAATGAATATCAGTATCTTGTATCTATTTCTTGTTTTGTACAATTCTTCAAGTGTTGCATGATTATTTCTGGGGGCTTCATCTGTTTTCTATTGGTTTGCTGTTGGTTTATATCATTGCTTTAAATCCATGCATGATCTTTTTTCTTGTACATGATACCAATTAGATTGTTCATGGACTATAATGTACTTGATGAATATGTTGCGAAATATTTTATATGTGCAGCAATTATACTTGTTATAGATTCTAAATGTGTTACCAACTAGTAGATATTCCTTTTGAACAGAAAACTTGAAAGTTCACCAATAGGTGCAGGGTGCTCCAAATGTTTCTGAAACATCCAACTGAAAGTGTGAGATGTGCACTGAAAGGCTGTTATTGCGAATGTTCTGTGATGTCATTCTTTGCAGAGTTTCATATGTGGTAGTGACTACTGTGGAGGAAGACTGAACATTTTCTTATGTTATTCCGGTTCTTGCTCTTAAGCTTGGTTAGTTGAAAACAACTTGTGCTATCAAAGAAGAAAGTTATTAATAATCTAATTCATTCGAGGAAGATTTATTCCCAGTATGTCGACTGGTCGTTTTAGCTGCTTTTCTAACCTCTGTGTTATTAGACTTGCAGCATTGCCTACATGAGATGGAAGGGGTATTCATATGCCTCTGTCTTAGGGTTTGCAGGCAGGGGTTGTGTTACTTGTTTGTCTTTTCTTTCAATCCATAATATTGAAGAGGATAGATCTTCTAATCATTCCTTGAGAAACTTTAATAGTAGTACACTGTAACTGTTTACTGTTTATCTGTAGGAATTTGGTTAGTAAGGAATTTACTGCTTCTCATTCTGTGGCTCCTGCCAGAGTTTGATTGGTAAGTGCATTGTTGCTTCTCCTGCATCCATCTGGTTCTGTATTTATCAAAGCTCATGCTATCTGTCCATATTGTACTAGAGAATATGAACTTACCTGCTGATTTGTGTTAAGATCAAACTTATTAATAGGTAATTCAATATATTTTTATATTAGTTTCTTTTATAGTTCATGTATGCATCTTATCATTGGTAGAGGTTGCTGGTGAAAGGCCATTCTAGATGACATAAGAAAGTATTAGTATATAATGAAGTATATACTCCGATTTAGGTTGCTTTGAATGTAGGAAAAAGGTATGTTTGACAGCAAATTGCGAGTCTAGCCGGACCTTGGTTTGAAATGTAAAGCTAAGGTGATAATATCCTCTTGAAAATCTTAAACTCTGTATCAAGTACATTATCCTCATACTTCTTTGTAATGTTTATATATTTCTCTTTTGTGTAGTCTTTACTTTTCATGCTTTAATTCTGAGTTTCAATTTCATTTCTCCATTTTGACCATTATAATTGGTGTCAATGTCTAGTTCTACCATTTCTTGTGCATCAAGAATATTGCAGGAGAGTGTTATGGAATCCAAAGATTTGGACATTCAGAGTACTGATCTCCATGATTGGGATGCATGATTTTAGGTTGCATTGAGAAGCCACCGTGTCAAATAATCAAGTGTTTTTTTGATTTGGTCATGTCCACGAATAATCCAAGCGAATTGTTGACTTTAGGACCAGAATGGACTTTGCATATTTGCAGGACAGGTTATATACTGTCTCTGTTTGACATATGTCCAGGCTTGTTACTTGGGAACTTGGGACTTTAGAGGACAGGGATGCCATCAAGAGAAAATCTTAGGACTGCATTTGGCATGCACCGAAGGTACCACTACAATAACCTGGAAACAGCAAATTCTCTTTGATTCAGAGCAGGAAAGTACATTGTCATTAGACTCTGAAACAAGCACAAGAAGCCACCAAAAGCGCAAAAGCCAAATCAAATCAAACAATCGACTGGACGCTCAGTAGGAGCTTGGAGGCTTAAATTTTATATCTAGAGACAAGCTCGCCAGCCAAAGGTTGGAGTTCTGTCTGTTGAAGTTCTTGATGTGGTATATTGTAACAAGTGCCCAGTTCAGTTGACATTTCATGAGGGAATTATCATTTATTCTAACTGATCAAAATGCAGCGAAACATTGGGATTTGATACCAATTCAGAAGTCGATGCTGATGGGCTGTGATCACATTGAGGTTGTGGTACCGGAAGAAGGGAGCCTGAGCATTGTCGACAGGTGAGCTTGAATATATGCAAGTTCTGCCTGCAAATTTCTTACCTGCGCCGCAAGATAGAATCAATCAAGATAAAATCGTTGACTCGTTAAGTGACTTCTTCGAGAAACCCGTTATTTATCGATTAGTATATATATTTAATAATTCAGGTTTTACCTTGGATTATACCGAAATATGATTTTGTTTATGTAATTTGTCCTAGCCATGTGCTGATCAAGCATATATATATGTATGCACAAATCGTATTGATACATTCTAGTAAATGACCTTTAAGATATTTCGGTAATGTCTTTCTCCACCATACAAGAAACTACTAGATCAAAACCACATAAATTTCATTATTTCTCGAGTTGCTGAAGTTAGCTACGTAGGATAGTTCCCACAAGCAACACAGAATCTCAGTAGTCTACTCAGAAGCCTAAAAAAGGTACCTGGTGGCTCCATCTGTCTCGCCCTCGGAGGTATTACTAGCACCAAACACCTTTAGCTCTTCCGGAAAATGTGCGGTTCCTTTTTCGGAATCGAAATAAGGGCAAATATGCAACAGTTGCTACAGTTTCTCTTGAAGAAACTTGCAGGCACCAAACGACCCGCTTCTAGTATTTTTTTTACCCGTAGCTAAAGGCCGGACCGTTTGGGCCTTTCCAGCCAAGTCTTTGGTCGAGTCTTGACCTGATGTCACAGGCATGAACCTGACTCAAAGATCAATTAATTCAGACTTAGTCCATTGACTTTAGATCGAGATCAGGCGGATCTGTCATTCCTATTAGTAGTGATACTAATCTCTCTTCGGCTCTTTCTATGGCTCGATGTTTATGGGCCGTTTAGGAGGAGAAAAGAGAGAAGAAAAAATATATATCTACCGACCCAAATGACAATTTGATATTTGAAAAAATAATAAATGGGTAGCAGAGGTATGTTAAATTCATAATTATTAATTTAATTAAAACATATATAATTTACGAATTATTATAATCATTAAATATTCTAAGTCTTAAGTCACTTTTTAACGGAAATCCTTTGACGTTGTGAACTATCCATTCTTTGAATTCTCAGAACCTATTTGGTTGGATGTTAATTAATTAAACGAAACGGAATGGAATAAAACGGAACGAAACGGTTTATAATAGAAAAGAACGTAATATAGTAAAAAGTTGTTTTGGAGGAATGAAATGGTTCACAATTTTTTATTAATTATATAAAATTATTATTATTAATTATTTAATAAATTTTATTATATTAAATTTTGATTAATATTTAAAAATAATGTATTTATATTTTTATTTATATAGAAAAATATAAAATAAGAATAATTTTTAATATATTGTTTATTAATGAAAAATAAAAAATATAAAAATATATTATTTAATTGTTTGTATATATTTCTATATAAATAAGTAAATAAATAATTATCTTTTAAATATAAAATTTTTATTTTATTATTAAATATATATAATTTATTATATAAAATATA
>JANVCL010000214.1:41175112-41197464 GCA_026546855.1 Erythroxylum incrassatum | reverse complement strand
ATGACTAGGAACATTTAGGAATAATACATAAATGCAATATGAATATCATAATTATAATCTCATTATAATTTCATTTGCAATGTACAATTATCCCATAAACTTTATCATATACATCTAAACATGTACAAGATAAAAATGCCTTTAAATAATTTCTCACTAAACTACAACCAAAGCAATTGGTTGTAGGGCATAAATCAATAGAACTCACTTCGACTTCTGTTAAATACTTCTTAAATGCAGCTTGTGGATTGTTAGTTTCTGGCCTCAAATGTAAGAGATTATTACAGATCAAACAAGAACTAAATTGTTGGATTGGAACATGCGTAGTCTTATCATTATTGCGATTGTTGGGGGACTTCTTTATCTTTGTCATGATCCAAAACGGGCACTTGACCGACACGTGGGACTGAGGTTCAAACGCTAGATCACACGTAAGCCTAATACTGGAGACAAAATAAATTCAAACCTCAAGAATGCAGCAAGTTCATACAATACAATAACAATAGTGCGCATTAGAAAGAAGTTTTACAACTCATGAAATCCTGTCACTACGGGCGCTACAATACAAGATACTTGAAAATAAAGAAAGAATATACACAAACATAGGTAAGCTGCAGAGGAGATGTCAATGGAAGTCACTGCTGCAATTCTGGTGGTAGCTGACCTGAAAAAATAAAGTTAAGGGGAGTCAGATCTCGCTGAGTAAGCTCACACTGTCCTACGATACTCAATATTATGCACACAGTCATGCATGAACATCAAAATACATACACATCATGTTATACATCCAATCACATCAACAACTTAAACAAATTGTGGGAGAAAATATCTGTAAGACCCTAATTTCCAAGGGTAAGCCCTCACAACTCTAAACCTCAAATGACTACCGGAAGCTATGCATCACTAATGGCCCAACCATGCTCCTATACTTATGTAGCCGTAAGGTTCTCTTAATCCAAAGGGAATGCGGGGAGTTAAGCATCACCAATAGACCAGCCCTCGCTCAAAGTGTTAAAAGTCATAACCATCATAAATAAGGGTCCGATTGGGAGCTAAGAATCAACCAGGATCAGCCCATAACATATCTCAATATCATAAACAAAACAACTCCCATAATCATAACCAGTATGCATCTGGTCCTGATGTATACCCATCAGATGACACATCTTATAGATCTTTTTTTCCCTATAATCGAACATAGCAATACATATCAAATTATTAAGTATGCAATATATCAAGTAAACATTCAGTTATGTAATGACCAATTCATGTATACAATACCCAACCCAACATATCGATTCAATTAATTCGATAGAAAGGCTTATCCTAAAGCAAATACGCATTACTGTATATACACACTCACTATATAAATATATAAGTATCGATCGATATATATGTAGATACACATGCATATGAATGTGGTTATGCATTGCTAAATATTGTTATCTATACCAGCATTGAATAGTATACAATTTCTAGTACAACTACGATAATAGTAAGTTGGTATAAACTTACCTAGTAACCGAACTCGTCCGTTTGAACTTTTCGATAGGTCCTGGACCTACTATACCTAGTAAATTGAAAGAAAATATCTTAATCAGTGCTAATTAAGAGTTATTGGACTCAAATAGCAATTTAGGTATCATCCAAATTACCTAAGCAGTCCATTTATGAAAATCGGAAATTTATCTTATTCTCACCTAAACGTTCCGTTATTTTTAATTCACAAACCGTTGAAAATCTCATGACGGTTATTTAGAGAAAAATGATAAGCATAATTTTTAGAATTTTTGAAAATTTTTACAAAAGTGACCAAAATGATCACCAGAACAATACTTCCGACGATCGGAATATTCTTCTAACCACCATAATATTCCCTCTAATTACTGAAAAATTTTCATTATCAGAATTGAATGATTTTTATACCTAATGAAAGCTTTTGATAAGTGGAACAACTTTCTCCAAAGTAACATACTCAGATTCTCAATAGATTTAAACGAATTGAAGAGAAATACACTAAAACTTTAACCTCTTTTTTGGTCAATTGGTGTCGGCTGGCGACCAGACAATGATGCTTTTGTTACTGACGTCGAGACTAGTCGAATGGTGGTAGTGGGAACTGACAACAACCATTGGAAGCGACAAATCGACGATTAACATTTATCGTCGAATTTTCTTACCATTTTTTACAATGATTTCGGCGATGATGGTAGTTGTAATGTGAGCATGGTTGTGATGGGCTCGTTGAGAGAAAGAGATTAGTATATAATACTAACCAATTTGAGTCACTAGCGGTGAAAAATGATTAGAAAGAGGGAATTCGTAAATAGTAAATTTTGGAAGCATTAAAATAAAATTAAAAGAAAATGAAGAAAAGATTAAGAATTCTTTTTTATATGTATATGTATAGCACACGGGAATCTTCACCAAAACTCCACGCTCAGAATTATCCATAGATTCTGTAGTGGTTATATGCTGCTGAGTATGATCTAAATGGACATGTCGTTGTCTTCAGCTTTGGTGCTCTAGTTCTTGAATTAATAAGTGGGAAGAACAACAAAGGATTTTCCAACCCAAATCACACCCAGAATCTTCTTGGACATGTACGGATAAATATTTGGCATACTTATCTGATGGTTGAGCATATGTTAGATGACTCTTATGCTGCTTCTCAAGTATGAGATGTATTCAATTAGGTCTGTTAGGCGTGCAATACCGACCTGAAGACGGGCCAAGCGTGGCATCTTTGATTGTAATGTTGTCCGGTGAAGGTTCATTGCCTAAGCCAACACAGCCTGGTTTTTTTCACTGAAAGGCACGTCCCTAAAATGGATTCATCATCAGAAAAGAGCGAACTGTCGGCATCTAAAAATGAAATCACTTTTTCCTTGTAGCAGGTGTTAGCGACTTAGCGTAATCCTAATTCTCTAGCTTGATGAAGCGGTCAAGGTTGTTAGGATTTTTAGCCTGCTATTATGGTGGGAGTTAGTCACGTTTCATATTTTTAGGTTCAAGAAGTTGGTGACTCTGTCCAATTTTAATTCTATAAATCCTTGTACGCATGCTTCAATTTTAAGGAGTGACATAAAAGTCTCCCCACTTGCTCTCTGCTATTATCTTTATTCTTTCACGGCAACCTCCTGCTGTTTTACGTCAGAAGGCAGAGTAGAAGATCATATTGCTTGGAGGTTTTTACTTTTCAATATATGAAAGGTTCCTTTTCACCCTCTAATAAATAACTATTTGAGACCAATAAGCTATGACTGGAATGGAACGTAATGTGCATAACATAAGGAATTAGCTTCCTATTGAAATATCAGCTAATTATTTTGTTTTTCATTTGGTAAAGTACCAAATGAATAGTAAATAAGTATTCCATGTTGTGACCCTGCACGATGAGGGCTCAAGGAACCAATTCAATATGCAATATCATAAAGTTCATCATTTAGTTATTTCAACCATGGCAATTGAAGAAAATAGTGATGAGAGATCTACGAAATTTCAAAGTATGTCCAACCATTTTAGACCATCTGATTGTGATATTTACGCGGAGTTCTTCTTGG
Source organism: Erythroxylum incrassatum (assembly GCA_026546855.1). NCBI lineage: Eukaryota > Viridiplantae > Streptophyta > Magnoliopsida > Malpighiales > Erythroxylaceae > Erythroxylum > Erythroxylum incrassatum. Next base: position 41,193,901 of record JANVCL010000214.1, on the reverse strand, counting down.
ATAGACCGTGTACACTGTTCTAAAAGCTAATGCAATGTTGAAAACAAAGTCCTGTGGTGACGTTATCAGACAGTTTCTGCATTTTCTGCTTGTTTAATTGATTGACTCGGGTCTTCCCATTCACATATTTATTGAGGCGCCACAAACTTTTCTATTGAGAAACTTAAAATGTCCATTCCACCAAGCACTTTTTTTTTTTTGGGGGTTGGTTGAAAATTAGCTCATACCAATCAGCAGCAGCAGAATATACTAATGCTGACACAAGATGCTTACTTTTGGGGCCTTCATGCTCATATTTTCAACTTGCACAGGATGTGATGATAATCACAAGAAAACATAGCGGTCAGGGCAAACTCTTTGGTGATCATGGGACAGCGACATTTTTTATAAATAAAACCATAATTTTCATTGACATTAAAAGAAAGCTATCTTGTCAAAGATGCCAATTCTGCTGTATATTGACCAGTTTTGGTGATTGGCAATTATACGCTGTACCACATGTCAGTCGTCACCGTTTTCCAAGACCACTATCCATTGACAATAGGAGGGATTTCGTGAGTGGAGGTAGCTTTCAACTTTTACAGGTACTAACATTTTCTCTTGTATATATATACAATATGGAAATAGAACTCCAAGAGAGTGCTGGTCAAATGGGGAGCTTAGTGCTTCTTGTGTTTGCCATTCTGCTCTCCAGCTTAAGAGGCTTTTATACTATAGATACTCTATATCCAGGGCAATCAATGAAAGATGGAGACACTCTGATTTCAGCTGATGGAGGCTACGAGTTAGGATTTTTCAGCCTTGCAGATTCTAAAAACAGGTACTTGGGATTATGGTACAAGAAATCTCCTCAGACAATTGTATGGGTTGCTAACAGAGACATTCCAGCTTCCAACTCTCTTGGAGCGCTAAATTTCACGAGTCAAGGACTACTGCTTATTGTTAATAACACAAATGGTATTGTTTGGCAGTCCAATACAACAAGAGCTGCACAAAGCCCCATTGCGCACCTGTTGGATTCAGGTAATCTTATTGTAAGGGAAGGAAATGATAGTGCAGCACAAAACTTTCTGTGGCAGGGTTTTGATTATCCTTGTGATACGATCCTACCAGGACTTAAAATTGGCAGAAACTTAGTTACTGGTCATGATTGGTTTCTGCAATCTTGGAAGACCACAGAAGACCCTGGCAGAGGTCAATATTTCGTGGCCATAGACATCCATGGCTATCCACAAGTATTTATAAGGAATGGACCTAAAGTAATGTTTAGAGCAGGTTCGTGGGATGGCCTACGCCTCACCGGAGTTCCTCGGCTTATGTCTACTTCAACTTTTACATTTGAATTTGTGATGAAAGAGTCTGAAATCTTTTTCAAGTTTGAACTAAATAGTACAGATTATCAGAGGTACACGTTAAACCCCTCAGGACTTCTACAGCGCTTCACGTGGAGTGAAAGAACAAATGACTGGGTGATTTTTGCTACGACTCAGGCTGATCAATGTGACTTTTATGGCTTGTGTGGGTCAAATTCAAGCTGCAACATCAACAACTATCCTGTATGTTCATGCTTGAAGGGCTTCTTGCCAAATTCTCCAAATGATTGGGGTTCACAAACTTGGTCCGAAGGGTGTGGTCGAAGAACTCCATTGTCCTGCAATGATACGGATGGCTTTGTAAGGCTAACAAACATTAAATTACCAGACACATCTTCTTGCCGGTTCAACAAGAGCATTGATCTTATAGCATGTAAGAGCCTGTGCTTGAAAAACTGCTCTTGCAGTGCTTATTCAAGTTTAGATATCAGCCACGGTGGAAGTGGCTGCCTGCTTTGGTTTGGAAACCTGACTGATCTAAGAGTATCGATCGAAGGGGGGCAAGACCTATACGTACGTGTAGCTGCATCAGAATTAGGTACGTCATTCTTTTACTCTTCCTAGGATAAAGAATTTCTATATTAATAAAGAACAAGATATCAGTAACAACAAAGGTCCATGCCTCAGATTTATGCTTACAGTTTGTTATTTTAACTGCTTTAGTCGAAAGAACAGGAAAAGAGTTTGTAACTTAATTTTTCTGCTTACAACAAGGTACCGTCAGATTCTACAAACACTAATAATGCAGCTGATTTAAACTCTTCTGTCCATTTCAAAATGGGATAATGTAATGTAGACTCGTCGAGAAATTGGATAAATAGAGGACGAAACTAACAAGGGTATCTGGCCAAGCTTTGCTGCGTTGTACAACTTATCTTCATGCTTTTAACTTCGGTAGCTAATACAACTTTACTTTACAATTTCTTGAACCATGTCCACCAACCATAAGTCCATGCTTTCAGATGAAAATGAACCCTCCAGCAAGAAGAAGCGAGCAGAAATAATTGTAGGAACCGTCTTGTCGGCCTTGACCTTGCTTATACTAGGGATGATCTGTTACGCATGGAGAAGGAATGTCAGGCGACATGGTAAGCTGATGCCAACATAAGTATTCAAAACTTAAGACTTACCTAAAAAAAAGAAAAAACTGAAGACCTACCTAGCATCTCATGGGTGACACGGGGTGTTAAGCTGCCGATATCATTCTATGATAAGAAGCTTTAAGTTGAACAGCATGCCTGATTATTTATTCAGTGATTCATACATCATGTTGATCCCTTCTGTTACTTTTCTTGCCCATTTCAGTTCTAGCGAAAGAAAATAATGGGGAGAATGACAACTCTGAACGCAGAAAAGAGGATATGGAATTACCTATATTCAATATGACCACAATAACAGATGCCACTGATAAGTTTTCAATAGAAAACAAACTGGGAGAGGGTGGTTTTGGACCTGTATACAAGGTAATCAAAAGGCCAGCAATTGGTGTGATATACCTCCCTATTTACACTCTTAACAATTTGTATGAATGATTATATAGGGCACCCTGATGGAGGGGCAAGAAATTGCTGTCAAGAGGCTTTCACAGAGTTCTGGGCAAGGCTTGAACGAGTTCAAAAATGAAGTTATACTGATTTCTAAACTTCAACACCGCAACCTTGTGAAGCTTCTCGGTTGTTGCATTCATGAAGATGAAAGAATGCTAATCTATGAATATATGCCCAACAAAAGCTTGGACTCCTTTATCTTCGGTTTGATCCTGATCAGAGTAAATGTTTCTGCTTCTGAATTCAGTAGATATGCAACTAACATGAATGAACATTGCAACAGATGAAACCAGAAGCACATTGCTGGACTGGAAAAAACGAAACCAGATTATTTGCGGGATTGCTCGAGGACTTCTATACCTTCATCAAGATTCCAGATTGAGGATCATCCATAGAGATCTCAAAGCCAGCAACATTTTACTGGACAATCAAATGAACCCTAAGATTTCAGACTTTGGGCTTGCAAGAACATTTGGTGCAGATCAAACTCAGGCAAACACTAATAGAGTTGTTGGAACATTGTGGGTATACCTAAACTTGTTACATACATCAATGTCATTTTAGTTTTCAGAACATTTCTAAGCAATGATACTTCTTCAGTGGTTATATGTCTCCTGAGTATGCAGTGGATGGAATGTTCTCTGTAAAATCTGATGTCTTTAGTTTCGGAGTCATGGTTCTGGAGATAGTGTGTGGAAGGAGAAACAGAGGATTTTGTCACCCAGGCCATGATCTTAACCTCCTTGGTCATGTAAGTATTTAGAGTAAGATCATATTCTTTAACCTGGACATCTTTTAGTTATCAAATCCAAAATACTAACCATGATTCTGACATTTTCAGGCATGGATGTTGTGGAATGAAGGCACACCAATGGAGCTGCTTGATAAAAGTTTTGTTGACTCGGCCAATCTAGCTGAAGTTATAAGATGCATACATGTGGCCCTATTGTGTGTTCAACAACGACCTGAAGATAGGCCAAATATGTCAACTGTGGTTTTGATGTTGGGCAGTGAAAATCCGTTGCCTGAACCTAAGCAGCCTGGATTTTTCACAGGAAGGAATCCAGCTGAATCAGATTCTTCAAACAAGCAGGAATCTTCATCTACCAACGAAATCAGTATGACATTGTCAATACCGCGGTAGTCTCAGGATCAGAAGGAGAAAAGTTCCTCATCAGAGCAAAGCTGAGTCTTTAGGAATTGCATGTGCATGTCTTTAGTTATGCTTCAACAAATACAACTCTTTCAAGTCCATAAATATTATGAATCTCTGTAATTGATCAATGGAATTGATTAGCAGGCATGACGTCAAGAAACAAATTCTGTTACAGGCACTATCCGATGAGTTTATTGATCCTTACCACCAACACTTGAATAATTACTGATAAGAATTGTTCTCATCTCAGTCAACTCGTCGGATATAAATGAGCATCTGGTCGTCAGTGATTATAGTCCAGCACTTCTAAGAATTTAATGATGCTGAAGCTGAACTATGAAAAAGCAAGATGCGGGAAATCTTGGGTAATTTCCAGGAGTTATTTGCATATCCATGAAAAGAAAAATTGAACACAAAATCTCTGGAAGAGAAGATTTTACCCAATTTATATTCGTCCTCTTCGAGTTTATTCAATAAGCAGATACGAAACTTTGCAACTGGACATGTTGGCTCTTTTAAATTTCTTGGGTATCTATTGATTAAGTTCTTTGGAACTGCAAGGTCTTTTAAATTGATTAAGTCCTATCTTGTAATTTCTTCTCCTTCCTATTCTGCTTACAGCTATGCCAGTGCTTAGGGTAGGCATTAGTTTCCATATCATTTTCAAGGTAAACATCTGTCAATGGAGGAGAAATTTTAAACGACAAGGTGAGTAAATAAAGCAAGATGGACATGTGTACAAATTAAGCAGCGGTCATTCGCGATTTGTAAAGTAGTCCATCAAAATTAAACAGTATAAAAAAGAGAATTTACCTGAGTAAACTATTGAAGAGCAATGTATACCAATCTTAAAACATTCTTAGTGAATATAAAACCAATCTTAAAACAAGGACAGGTTAAAGGTTAATTTCAGATATATTGATTTCACAAGTTTAAATCTGGTTAGGAAAGAGAAGATAAATAAATATTCTAAAAGTTCGCCTACCTTTGACTTATTCCCCCGGGATATCGAATTTACTGACTCATCCAACCATTGGATTCTTTTGTAACCAATATCTGTTGAATGAAGTGGATAACACTAAAATAATCCTAGTCTCTTCTCCTCTCCCCAAAAGTCCGACTGCCAGAAGGCCCAGAACTATTTTTCTAAGCCAGATGGAACAAACGAAACATATTAAAAAGAAGAAAAAAGACTCAATCAAAGCATTCACCTAATTTCACAAGTTCAGTATAGGTGGAATTTGAAAACTCCCTTCCTCTCAAAACATATGGAAGACATTAGTTTTGTAAGAAAAGGGTCATAATCACTTTATTCTCGTCAATGTTCCGATTAACTTGGTAATTAAACTATTTTTGTACTAAATAATAAGGTTGTGATTTTAATTGCTTAAAATGCAAATTTGCGTTATTAAGGAGAAGATCTCTCCAACAATTTGATAACAAGTAATCAGATTTTGTATATTTCTCTATAATCTACTTAAATATTCGTGAGTTTGTTATATTCATTAAGTATAAATAGTTTACAACTCGGTAGGGGAAGGTACCCAAAAATCCCCACAAACCTTGTGACTTTATATGGTATCAGATCCTGAAAGACTAAGGTTAATGGCAACTTCCCAAAACACAAATTAATGTTAATGGCAACTTATTGTTGCGCGTTGTTGCTTCCTCTGGTTCGATTCGTCTTGAGGGTTTCCCCTCCTCATCCCATCGTCCTCTCTCCATCCGTCTTGGCCCGATTTGGGAATTTGCTCCGAAGAGTCGCGAAAGGCGCTTGGTCGTTTTGCCCTAATTATTTTGTAATCTGTTGTTAACTCTTTCGATACCGTTTGGTTAGGGGGTCCACGTCCATGTACCTCTAGTTTTGAGAGTTTTGCTTGTCTACTATGCTTCCTTGTAAATCCTTTCTTTAATGAAAATTTTTAATTTCTCAAAAAAAAAACTTTCCAAAACACAAACCTCCTTCTTGCTGTGTCTTCCACCCAATCCTCATTTGCTTCTTTTCCAACCATGGACATTAAGTTAGAAAGAGAAAATTATTATTTATGTGGCACAAATGCTCTATAGCCTTGGAAGCCTTTGATTTAGATGGTTTTATCACCGATAAAATTGTGGCATCAGTCTTCATTCAAGAACAATCAGAGGGAGACATATCTCAATCTTCTGTTCAAAAATCCAATCCTGAATTTGCTGTTTGGAAGAGAAATGATAGATTGGTTCTCTTGTGACTTAAAACTACCATTTTTTGAGAAAATTTAAACCAAAATAGTGAGAGCCTCCACTGTTATAGAGGCTTAGGTTATCCTTGAAAGGATCTTTCAGTCCCAATCTCGAGCTCGAATATTACAATTGCACTCGCAACTTCAAACATTCTCAAAAGGCTCACTGTCTATTTTAGAGTATATAGAAAAGAAAAGAAACATCGCTAATATATTAGCCTCTACGTCTACCCCAATGTTGGAGGATGATCTTGTCAATTTCATACTTTATGGATTAGTGAGGATTATTCTACTTTTCATACTTCTATCAATACTAGAGTTGATACTGTTTCTGTTGATGAACTGTTGGGAATGTTTCTTCAAGAGAAGGAGAAAATTGAGCTTTTTGGAAAATCTTTTCTTGCTGCCAATATAACCTCTAAATCTCCTAAAAAAGATCTAACTATAATTCATCTACTCAAGCTCGTTATGTTAATGGAAAACCTTACCAATATATTTATAAGGGAGGCCATGATAATAGTAAGTGTGATAGTTCCAAGATAAGGTATAATAAATCCAAGGTCACATGCCAAATTTTTTATAAACCAAGCATTTCACATTGGAGTGTTATAATCAATTCAACAACACTTTTATAGTTGAAAAGGCATCCAAAATCTCTACCTTGATTGCCTCACCAATCTCAATGATAGACCCTGATTGGTATGTCAATTATGGAGCCATTAATCATTTAACTGCAGATCTTAATAACCTATCTGTGCACTTGAAATATTCTAGAGATAAGCAAATCATAGTGAAAAATGGTGCAACTTCCTATAGTTCAGATTGGAAACACTGTTTTATTGCTAATGGCGATTCACTTTTACCATAAAATATTCTGCATACCCCTCAAATCACTAAAAACTTATTAAGCATTTCTCAACTTACCCATGAAAATAATGTTTATATGGAATTTTTGTGAAATTTGCAATGGACCTACGGGCCCACACAAGAAGGAAAGTTAGACCATATACAAGTCTAAGTGAGGTTTCATTCTAAATCTAATTGACAATAGGTGAAGTAGTCCACTAGGTTTATATGTTAGTTTTCTTTCCCTTCTTTTCCCAATATGGGACACTCACGTGTGGGTATTCTCAACACTACCCCTCAACTGCAACTGGGACTGGACATCTAGTTGTCACTTGAAATAAGTACAGTGGTAATTGGACCGGGTTGCTAGAACTGGACATCCAGACAGACAACTGGAAAATTAATAATTAGGACCAAATCTGCTCTGATACCATGTAAAATTTGCAATGGGCCTGCAAACCCACACGAGAAGGAAAGTTATACCACACATAAGCCTAAGTGAGGTTTCATTTTAAAACCAATTGGCAATAAGTAGAGTAATCCACTAGGCTTATATGTTAGTCTTCTTTCCTTTCTTTTTTCCAATATAAGACACTTACATGTGAGCATTTTCAACAATTTTATCCTACTTTTTACTTTGTCAAGAATATGCAGGGAAGAGTGCTAATGCGGGGAATGCTTAATCAAGGTTTATATAGGCTAGCTGGCTTCCCATCTTCATCTAAACCTTCATTTTCTTATGTTTTCTTTCAAAGAGTGCACCTCTTTACAAGGATGGCATAATTGTCTGGGCCAGCCTAGTGAAAAAGTTATTTGAAGGCTTGTCTCTAATTTTAAACTTTTGGTAAGTTGAAATAAGAACATGTCAACTTATGGTCAGTTTCAAATAGGGAAAAGTCATCGTCTCTGTCTTCCTCCTTCTCATATTTGTTCTGAGTCTATGTTTGATTTAGTTTATTCAAATGTTTGAGGTCTAGCTCCCATTTGTTCAAATAATGGCAATTGTTATTTAATAAAAGTTCTAAATGACTATTCTAAAAACATCTAGATTTATTTTATGAAAACCAAATCTCAGGCCTTTTCTATTCTTAAACATTTGAAAGTTATAGTTGAGACTCAATTTAATGTAAAATCATTGGGGGGGGGGGGATATCGTAATATTTCCTCTTCTCTTTATGAATTAGGCATTGAACATAAAGTTTCAACTTCCCACACTCAGGAGCAAAATGGTGCTGATGAGAGAAGACATAGAGACACTATCAAAAAAGGCATATCGTTGTTAGCTCATGCAAATTTGCCACTAGCTTTTTGGGAGTATACTTTTTCAATGACGGTATATTTGATAAATCGTTTAATAACCTTGAATTTACAATATACCTGTCCATATTAACTTTTATACCATCGTACACTAAACTATAAGTTTTAAAAAAGCTTCGGTTGTTTGTGCTACCCTTTTCTTAGACCATAGAACAAAAACAAACTGAAGTTTCGATCTCAACCTTGTATTTGTTTAGGTTATAGCTTTAAACACAAAGGATATCATTGTTTGCATCCATTAACTAATAGGTTATACATTATATGTCATATTGTCTTTGAAGAAGAGAATTTTCCATATTTACAGTTAGTTGGGTACAAAATATTAATCATCTAGATACTCTTACTATGTCCTTACCTTTTTCATTGTTATAATTGGCCATGGAGTCTCAACCATCTCCCATGCTTTCTTCTGTTAATTCATTATCATCTAATAAGCCAAAATTTCATTTTTCTTCTTAATGTGATACTTCATCTCCCATGTCTCCTAATCTTTCTTATTCTTTTAACTTTCCATTAGGGACCTAACCTCGTGATAATGTAAGGTAGTACCTACATATATGGTACTACCATTCTAATTTTATGTACTTAGAAAAAGGAAAGAAAGAAGCAAAAAACAAGTTGACAATAACTTGCATGTAAGCTGTTAGTCACTACACAATAGCTTGCTATATATGTAAGTTGTCACAACGTGTAGGGTCTATAGAAGATCCTCCTCTCTTAATATGGATATGCGTATAAAACATTCATGAGATATATGGTGAGTTTGAGAGTGAACTTTAGAGAGACTTTTTTTGTGAGAGAGTGATTTTTGGGGTACTTTTAGGAAACAGTTTTCTAAAAGTGTGACTGACAAAATAGTAAGGATATTTTCTTAGGGATAGTAAATTTGGAAAACATCTTGTGTATGAGAGCCATTATTTTTTTGTATCATTTTTCACTGTCTGTACTTGCTATTTTTATTAGTGGAAGGTTTATTCGGAGTTTAGCATATAGACGTAGCCTAAATTAGTGGGTGAACCACGTTAAATTTTATGTGTGTTATTTTCTTTCTTATTTTACCTCTGGGACTTCTAACAAGTGGTATTAGAGAGAGTTTAGTTCTGTATCAAAGCATTTCTCATCAAAGATGGAGGCAAAAATAAGCAAGATGATTAACACTACCGTCGCGGGGCACAAACTCGGATATTATCATCGATGTCGGGTTTGAATCATTGCGGGAGTGGGGTGCTACAAGAAGATTTTCAAAATCAAAACATTTCTTGTTTTATGTCAACTGAAGAAGAAAAACTGATCTGGCATAAAAAACTAGGTCATGTCAGTTTTAAACATATCTCAAAGTTGATTAAACATGATTTGGTAAGAGGTTTACCAAAAATTAGTTTTAACAAGGATTTCTTTTGTGAAAATTGTCATAAAGGAAAACAAGTTAAAACACCATTTTCTTCTAAAAATGTTGTAACATCGTCTAGACCTCTAGAGTTGTTACTTATGGATTTATTTGGTTCAACTAGGACATTAAGTCTTGGCGGAAAGAAGTATGGTCTTATTATTGTTGATGAATTTACTAGATTTTGTTGGATATTATTTTTATCACATAAAGACTAGTCCTTTAAGTGTTTTAGAGTCCTTTCCAAAAAGTTACAGAATGAAAAAGGAATGTCTATAGCTAGTATTAAAAGTGATCATAGTGGTGACTTTGAAAATAAGAAGTTTAGAATATTCTATGAAGAGAATGAAATTTTCCACAATTTCTCTGCTCCTAGAACTCCACAACAAAATGGAGTAGTTGAAAGAAAGAACAGAACGATTCAAGAGATGACAAGGACTATGCTATATGAGATGGATCTTGCTAAGTACTTTTGGGCAGAAGCTGTGAATACAGCTTGTTATATTCAAAATAGAAACTGTTGAAGAAAACTCTATATGAGTTATGGAATGGAAGGAAACCTAATATATCCTACTTCCATCCATTTGGTTGCAAGTGCTTTATATTGAATACAAATTTTTTTTGGATAAATTTAATTCTAAGACGTATTCTGGAATTTTTCTAGGTTACTCATTATCATCGAAAGCTTATAAGGTCTACAATCTTTCTTCTAAGATTGTTGAGGAGACTATACATGTCAAGTTTGATGATAGTTCTCAACCAAGTAAGAGAGATGATACTGATAATGAAACCCTATCAGTACCCTTGGTTGATAGTGAAGATGTTTCACCATCAGTTTCTTCTTGAAAACTCATTTGCACCCTATGAGTTCTATCCTTTCAGGTGGGTCAACCAAAGTCTATACTTGTTTTCACATGGAATCCATTTTGGATTTTATAGCTTAAATCCATTTGTCAGATTCTGAACTTTTTAGAACCTTTTCATAGGTAGTAAGCTCATCATCATCTATAAGTAATAATTCGTTATGTTCACTTATGAGAAATCTGTATCTCTAGTGAACATGACGTATCCTACCTGACCTACAAACTTCATGTGTGTCAGAAGATTGAACTATTGTTTCATCTTCATGAATAATAGACTCAAGTCCACGCAGTTGATCTGTGTCTGTTTGAGCATCTTGAACTTCTACAAGTTCAATTTTTCTCCCATTGTCTTCTCTTAGAAGAAACTCTTTCTCTGAAAAGATAGCATGTTTTGAAACAAACATCTTTTGTTTCGAAACATGGTAGAATTGATATTCTATAGTTTCCTTAGTATATCCTATAAACAAACACTTGTCATATTTAACTTCAAGCTTATCTAACTAAATCCGCTTCATATAAACAGAACAACCCCAAAATTTCATATAAGAAAGACAGGCTTTCTTATTAGTCCATATATCATATGGAGCAACATCAACTAACTTGGATGGGACTCTATTTGATACATAAACAGTAGTTTCGAGTGCATACACCCAAAGGAATTTGGTAAATATGATAAACCCATCACAGGCCTTACCATGTCTGACAAAGTTCGGTTTTTCCTCTCAACCATACCATTGTGTTGTGGTGTGTAAGGTGGAGTCTACTGGGATAATATTCCATTATCTCTGAGATAATCCAAAAAAATTTAGCTTAAGTATTCGCCACCTTGATCTGATCGAAGTGATTTAATACTTCTCACAAATTGTTTCTCAACTTCATTTTTGAATTCTTTGAACCTTTCAAAGGCTTCAGAATTGTATCTCATAAGATACACATACCTATATCAAGAATGATCATCGATAAAGGTAATGAAGTATATGAAACAACCTTTGGCATATATGGATGTTAGACCATATATATCAGTATGTATTAGGTCTAAAAGTCCAATAGCTCGTTCACCCTTTCCTTTAAAGGGTAACTTAGTCATCTTGTCTAAGATGCAAGATTTGCATGTGTCATATGATTTATAATCAAATGAACTGAACCTACCACACATGTGTCTCTTACTTATATGGCCAATCCGACAATGCCATAAGTAAGAAGATTTCACATTATTTCGTTTTATTCTTTTGTTATTATTGATATTTAGAAATAGATTAGATATATCCAATATGTATATACAATTGCGTAATATTCCCAAAACATATAACATTCCATTCAAATAAATTGAATGACCATTGTTGTTGAAATTTAAATGAAATCTAGCTTTATTATGATTAGAAATGGACATTACATTTTTAGTCAAAACAGGTATATAAAAAAAATTGTCCAATTCTAATACAAGCCCACTAGGGAGCGTCGATACATATGTGCCTACAGCTAATGCAGCAACTCTTGCTCCATTGCCTACTTGTAGTTCTGACTCTCCCTTATAAGCTGTCTACTGGTTTTTAAGGCCTTGCATGTCAATACAAATGTGTGAGCTACAACCAGTATCTAATACCTGTATGTTGTGAACATAAATAATATGAATATTAATAACATAAATACTTGGAGTAGATGGGGCATCAAATGCCTTCTTCTACTTTAGGGACTCCAGATAGGCCTTGTAGTTTCTCTTCCATTAGCCATCTTTGCCATAATGGAAGTAAGTTCCCTTCGAGGCAGTCTTCTTTGCTTTCTTGACAACTCCCTTAGGCCTAGCGAACTTCTTTTTTTGACTCTTTTTCTTCGAACCAGAAGAGTCTACTAGCATCAAAACCTTGTCCTTACAAACAGATGACTCAACTACCTTCAGCATGTTAACCATATCGAGAATTATGTTGGATATATTTTTCATCTGATAGTTAAGCACAAATTGTGGGTAACTATCAGTTAAACCAATCAGAATTAAGTCAATACTTAATTCATAATCCAAAAGAAAACCCAAGGCGGCCATCTGCTCGATGTAAGCCATTCATCTTTAGTATGTGCTGCACTAGTGATGTCCCCTCAACCATCTTGGAGCAGAAGAGCAATCGTGAAGTCTCGAACCTTTCGGACTTTGCTTGCTTATCAAAGAGCTCCCTAAGATGATAGACTATGGTATGAGCATTTAGAGCCTCGTGTTGCTTTTGCAGCTCCAGTGACATAGTAGATACATAATACAACTAGCCATCTCATTATCATCGAGATGCTTCCTATATGCCTTCCAATCATTATCATAAGCATCAGCAATAGGGGGATCAGGAAGTGGTTCTTTCAAGACATAACCAAGCTTCTTGAACTTGAGAACTATTCTCAAGTTCCTGAGCCAATAAAGGAAGTTTGGTCCAGTCAACTTGTTAGCTTCCATAAATGATCTTATATTCATACTAGTACTCATGGTGTTGACTCGAGCAATAGCAACCTTTTGTCAAAGAGAGAAAAATTAGAATGTACTTAAATGCATATCTATAAGGACTTTAATAACACGCATTAGGCTCACACTATTTTTCACGAATTCATAACCATCAATTAATCTTAACACATGTACACTACCTAACTTCGCCTCTGTCCACATTAATCTTGGGTTTGCCCAACAAACTAATACTTCTAGTTAAAACCAACCCGTTAATCCGAAAATCCTATTTCCATGGTTCAATCATATCCGTGTAAAGCGGGTTTGGGTTTGTCCAACAACCCTAACTTTAAAAGGACTCTGATTCTCACAATATTAAAGGAAGGCATTAGTTTTGATATTCTAAGTGAGGGGCTTGACTAAGGTCTCATCTAACTTGGATGGTGTTATACATATAACTCATATATACATAAAATTACTATAATGCATATATGTAAACAAATCATTTTGGTTATGACATTTTATAAATCCTAGCATGAAAGGCCTAATCCAACACTTGGATCTAAACCCAATCCAACACTTAGATTAACTATCTTACTTTTACTAACTTGGCTAAAATTACTATTGTATGTTACTTCATTTTGAATTAATATTAATCTAATTGACTTGAATGCCTAATTACAGAAATTATTTCATAATTAATTTTCCTTAAAATAATTATTTGATGTCTAAAAATAAACAACTTCAATTTTGTGTCACATGCTAATTTTTCTATTCTTACTAGAAAATCTATTGGTATACTAAAATTAATTTCTATAAATTCCCAAAATTTCCAGAAAATGAAATCATCATTTCAAGCATCTCTAGGCCATTTCGTGATTATCAAAATAGTTTAGGAATCACCCAAAAATTACTATGATCACCAAAATACCGATAAAATTCTAAAAACGACAAATATGACTTCTAAAAATTTTTTTGGAAATCAAATTTCAAGAAAAATCATTTAGTCATTCATCAAACATCAAATTAACACATTTTTATCACATAATTTTTTTAAGGTTCTAGAACTGAAATATAAACACACAAAAACATCAAACAAACAGATCCAACAATTTCTAAAAAACTATTGAGATTTGAAAATTGTTTGATAAAATTATTAAAATGTTTTAAATAATTATAAAAAATGCCAAGGCATAAAAAATCCCAAATATGTTCACATAATTTTTCAAGAATCAAATTTCACGAAAATCTTATGTAACCTCATCAGTTTAGCCAATAGACATCACATGCCTAACAAAAAGACACATTTTATACACTGAATCATTCATGTACATCTTATGAATAGATTGGTGAAAGAAAATCGTGAAAAACATTTTTCTATAATTAATTTTGAACAAAACATTACAAGACCATAAGCTGTTATAACCACGAAAACAATTTTCACATGTCATGTATTCTACGTCTAACAAGGCATGAGATGTTTCTGATACCACTTTAAGGTTCCAATCATGTATCTCACACATAATATATATCAAATATATGCAGAAAAAATAAAATGGAACCTCAAAAACCTGATCTACTCATGCATATAGATATAGAAAACAAAAACATAAAATGTAAGATGTTTACATACCTTTCCGACGATCTCCTTCGTTCTTTAATCTTCTCCATGTTGGGTTGTTGTAAACCATAATGATCAACGTAGACCGTCTCTAATAAAAGCCCACATGAAGATAGAAGGTTGAAACCTCACTAAGAGATGGCTAGAATTCCTTATTTGTGCTAGCAAAGACAAGAACTCTTGTAAGAGTTAGAGAGAAAAAGAGTGTGTATGTGTGTAAGAAAGAACCTTTCTTTCACTTGTGTTTTACACAAGATGTATGAAAATCATCTCTATTTTCTACACCATTTGGCTTTCCGTAACCTCCATCACTACTGGAGAGTTATGGGAAGTTAATGGTCATGAAAAGAATGTATTAATGGAAGTAGGTCAATCCAATGTACTTACTATCCTTAGTAAGTATCCACATGTTAACTCTAAACAACTCATGTCTACAGCTTATAAGATCTATTACTTGATCCAATCAAGGAGTATAACATATGTTAGTTTATTTGAATTAATGATATCCCATCTAATTAATCCTATGACTAGGGAAAGTTTAGATACTAACATAATTATATATGATAGGAATCTTATTATCATGATGTCATCATGATTTCCTCCATGCTATGTTTTATATCAAGGACTTCATTATATCAATTTAAGATAAACATCAAATCCATAAAAGTATAAACATCAAAATAATAAAAAATGCCTTTATTAATCATAAAATGATTTGTATAATAAGTGCTAAAGGTGATTGCCTTTAGAGTATTTCTTTAACAACAACTCCCTTAGATGATAAACTATGGTATTAGTATCCATAGGCTTATACTGATTTTGCAATTCCGGTGACATAGGGGCTAGCATTATAGAGCTAACCATCTCACTATCATCGAGATGCTTTCTGCATAACTTCTAATCACTATCAGAAGTATCAGCAATAGGGGGATCGGGAAGTGGTTCTTTTAAGATGTAGCCTAGTTTTTCTGACTTGAGAACTATTCTCAAGTTCCTAAGTCAGTGTAGGAAGTTGGGTCCAGACAAATTATTGGCTTCCATAAGTGAATGTAGATTCACACGTAGGAAATTGGGTCCAGTCAAGTTATTGGCTTCCATAAGTGAATGTATATTCACACTAGTGATCATGGTGTCGATTTTTGTAACCTAATGTCAAAGAGAGAAATGGTATTAGACTGTACGTAAACGCATGTCAATCAGGACTTTAATAACATGCAATATGACTCCTACTATTTTCTCACGAATCCATAACCTTTAATATGAATATGAGAGAACTTGTATAGAAGTTCTTTTAGTGGGTTGATATCTAATATCTCTAGGAATGGCCATGGGTTTGCCCAATAAGCCACCCTAGATAAATCAGTAGGTATTAGTCATACTAATTGCATTTATAATGCAACTATCGAATCTAGCCCTGTCAATTATTGATGTGGGTACACGCATTAGGTTATCAACTCTTGATGTATGTACATCATATGTGTAGCACCCCACTCCCGCGCGACCCGAACCCGACATTGACGGTGATATCCGGGTCCGTACCTCGCGAGGGTGACGTGCTAAAGTACTCACTCAATCAGAAATCGGTATTTTTTTTTCAAACCTACGCGAAAATCCACAATCGAAAAATTTGAGCCCACTTTTGTTCAGAAATAATTTTTTTTCTTTTTACATGAGTTGCCATCCGTTTTAAAAGAATCAGAATTTCAATTAGCCCATTCCAGAAATAAAACATATTACACTTGATCAATTTCCTTTGCAAAACCTTTTTCAATCGGGAAGGTATATATACAACAATTACACTCAAATACACAAAATACAATAATTCGTGAAAAAAATACAATTCCGTAAAAAAATAAAGAGACACTGTGCAGACGCGAACTGATCCCGACCTTTATCTTTCACTTGCATGCAGTAGGCATACTCCCGTTGTCTAACGGGGTACTCTTCAAAGCCTGAAAAATAATTGCAAATTTTGGGTGAGTTTTTGCGAACTCAGTGAGTGACCATCATCGATGGTTCACCCAATCACAAAACACATAATTCATATCATTATACATTTCACACTTCACATTTAATACAATTTAATAACTCATTTTATGCATATGCAGTGCACATGAGACTCACTTTCCATTTGTTATTTTGTTGTGACCGAGTACCTAAACTATCCCACAGAGGGCTCATTAATAACTGTCCCATATAGGGCTCATTAATCGTTGAGCCTGAGGCTCTGAATCACTTTTGAGCTCGAAACTCATTTTTACTCGTTGAGCGTTAAGCTCTATCGTTGGCTACTCTGGTCACAACTACCATTATATTTCATGCATTCATGAGATAGAATGCATCACTCACATTTGCATGGACTTATTCAATCATTTCCCACATCATCGGACATTAGTCCGGCATTCAACATTAGAGCTAAGAAATTACCCTTTCAGTCATATGCAAATGTACCTCCAGAATAAGTTGAACAATCACATTATGTACACTTAGTTCATTCGATTCACATTCAAGTATCACTTCAATATCCAATTCAAAATTCATATAATCGGACCTTCTGTCCGAAAACCAGCATATTCAATCACATTCATACAGTCAATAGTTAATCAATACAAAAATCTAAATAAAAACAAACAATAATATGAGACCATCTCGGTCTACTCATAGTACACTCCAAATTAGCATTGGCTTCCAATTTCTGGGAACGCCTGAATGCGGACATTTACCCTGCACATCCAAATTATACAATATGCACATTACACATACATTAATCACTTTGCACAGGAATTCATTTATGCATAAATATGGAAGATGTACAATGCATGTTCATGACAATCCTGGGTATTTTTTTGTCAAATTCTTCACATAAATATTTTCATATCAAAACCCATTTATACTTAAAACCATTAAAACCTCCATTCCTTTCTCATTGACTCACTTTCAGAATTTTCCAAAACGCACTTTTGGGTCTACTATTCACGTTCAATGAGAAAGTGAAACTGACGAAATTTGGTCATACCCTCTTCTAGAAATGTGTTCCCCTATGTCTTATGAATCCATTGACACCAAGATTACTCAATTTGGTTCAGTTAATAGGAAGATATGACTTAAACACTTTTGGACTGTTCTTAGGCAAAACCCCAAATTCTATTTAAAAATTGAACATCTTAGGAATTGAAGCAAACTTTAGCTTCTTCATATGATTTGTATCCCTATATCTTAAATTTACTCCAAAACAAGAACCATCTCATTTAGAATCCTATAGGTCCAGATATAAGCAAAACATTGAAGTCTAATCAATAACTACTCCCATTGACAATGTTCCAACATACCACCAAACTTTCTTTTGATCAATAACTTTCAATTCAACTCCAATTAATACCAATATTTTTGGAGATGTAGGAAAATGTTTTAGGAATCTAATGCTTCAAGAATCAAGTCATTTGGAGGTCTAGAGAAGGAGTTATGGTCCAAAGAAGAAACCATGTGTGAATTTACACGGTCAGGTTGTGTAACCTTCGGGTGAAATGTGCCCCTGCACCTGGAATTACACAGCCTGTGTGAATTTACACGGGTAGACCATGTAACCTTCAGGTAAACTAAAAGTTTCACCTCCAAAACTCCTCCAAAGGGTCCTAAACCCATTCTAACCTTCCATACACTCTTAAACATCCCCAAATCACCTATTCTTACGCAATTATCACTCCAAAATCATTTAAACATAATTTAAACTTTATTAGCAATCAAATTCCAACTCATTTCCAACATCATCCTTATGGATAAATCCTTCAATTTCATCCAATTTTAAATCAACATCCACCATGCATATCTCATCTTCCCTACTTGATCATAAACACCCAAATATAATGCATTTACACTCACTCAATACATAACACAACATACATTCATTCACAACTTTTGCTGCTCTAATTTTCCTAACTTCATGCCAACTTTGGGACTCTTCAAGACAACATTTAAAAACAACATCTTCATAAGAAATGTAGTCAATTTCCTCTAGTTTCATTTAGACCAAAACTCAACTCA
>JANVCL010000214.1:41136096-41147335 GCA_026546855.1 Erythroxylum incrassatum | reverse complement strand
ATAAGAAGGATTGATTAGAATGAATATGAAAGGATTGAAAAAGAAAAAAATGAAGCAATATTAGTTAAACTATGATTTGTTTGTTATGAGTTGGGTTCCGGAAACGGGTCCCAACACATAATTTCTCATATCCAAGGACTCCTCAACAGAATGAAGTTATTGAAAGAAAGAACAGAACCCTCGTTAATATGGCTAGAACAATGCTATGTGAAAGTGGCTTACCTCATGGATACTGGGCAGAAGTTGTATCTACTATATGTTACATTCTAAGAAAGTGTCTTATAAGGCTTATTCTTAAAAATACTTATGAGATGTTAAAAGGAAGAAAGCTGAATGTTTCCTAGTTTTGAGCTTTCGTCTGCAAGTGTTTTATGTTGAATAATGGTAAGGACAACCTTGGCAAATTTGATGCAAGGTCTGATGAATCCATTTTCTTGGGATACAGTACTGCTAGTAAAGGATTTTGAATTTACAAAAAAAGAACCAAAAGGATAGAAGAATCAATACATTTAGCATTTGATGAAGCATTGCCCTCAGCAACAATTGCTAATTCAGATGATGAAGAGCATCTTTTGGTCCCTAAAGATACGCCATAAAATCAAATTGCACCAATAGTGCCTTCAGATTCACAAAATCAAGAAGGTCCTTCTAAAGTTAGGATAAAAAAGAGCCCTTCTCTAAGTACACCTCAACAAGAACCTATGCAACAACGAACACTAGATATTCAAAGTAGAAGGACACCAAAAGAATGAAGAGGTCTTGATATATTTCGGTATATTTTAGGATATCCTTCAGAAGGTCTAAGAACAAGGGCATCCTTCAAAAACAATTTTGTTGCTTTTTTTCACAAGTAGAACCAAAGATTGTTGAAGAGGCATTTGCTGATGAAAGTAAAATGATAATTATGAAAGGACCTAAACCAGTTTGACAAAAAGCAGGTTTGGAATCTAGTACCTCATCCACAAAATAATTTACTCATTAGAACACACTGGGTATTTAGAAACAAACTTGAAAAAAATCATAAGGTGGTAAGAAATAAAGCTAAACTTGTAGCTCAACATTATAATCAACAAGAAGGTATTGATTTTTTTAGACCTATGCACCCGTTGCTATACTAGAGTTTATCATAATTTTACTTGCTTTTGCATGTTATGGAAAATTTAAATTATTGCAAATGGATTTCAAAAGTGCTTTCTTAAATAGATATATTAATGAAGAAGTGTTTTTTAAGCAACCTCCAAGTTTTGAGAATGTAGACCATCCAAACTATGTGATGAAATTAACAAATGCTTTTTTTGGTCTAAAGTAAGCTCCTCGAGCATAGTATGATAAGTTAACTAAATTTCTGCTTGAGAATAATTTTAAAAGAGGAAAGGTAGATAAAACTTTATTTATTAAGAAAAAATAATGACTTACTCAAGGTTCAAATATATATTGATGACATAATATTTGATGTTACTAATCAATCTTTCTATGAAGAATTATTAGCTTTAATGCAAGGGGAGTTTGATAGAAGTATAATGGGTAAGCTATCCTTCTTCTGTGGATTGCAAATCAAGCAAATAGAAAAGGAAATTTTCATTATTCAAAACAAGTACACAAAGGAACTGATCAACAAATATCAGTTTGAAAATGCCAAAACAATGGGAACTCTACTATGCTTAATAAGGATGAAGCAGGCAAGGCTACTAATGAGACAAGATATAAAGGAATGATTAACTCACTTCTATATCTTATAAGTTTAAAACCAGATATTATGCTTAGTATGTGTCTTTATGCACACTTTCATTCAAATCTTAAAGAAAGTGACCATCAAGCAATTAAGAGGATCTTTCACTATCTTCTTCGAACTATGGAATTTGGACTATGGTATCCTAAACAAATTCATATGACATGGTTGGCTACTGTGATGCAGATTATGTACTTGATAAAGTTTACAGGAAAAGCATTTTTTCTCAGATTTTGTGGGTGAAACATCAACTCTAAGATTTTTCTCTAAACATTAGTCATATTCCCATATTATGTGACAGTAAAAATGCAATTAACTTATCTAAAAATCTTGTGCATCATTTCAGGACTAAACATATAGAAGCTAAAGATCACTTTCTTAGAAATCATGTCTTAGAAGGAACAATTGATTTATTACATGTTAATACTGAAAATCAAGTAGCTAACATTTTTACTGTAGTGCCCTTTACCATAGGGTACACACTAGGATGCCCGGAAGTCATTCCGGTACATATCCAATGATAATGGCGTGCTACATTCGATCACTACATTCACTTTATATGGTATAGTTTTATAAGAAAATCACAATATTTTAAAACCAACTTTTTTCTCATTTCATTTCTCAAAACTGAAAGTCTACATTGTGTCTTTCAACTTTACAACAAGTACAACAAAACTTAGTATAAAAGTGCTATGTGAAAGAGGAAAATATGTAAAATCTATCTAGTCTGTCCAAAAATTCCAAATGACTAACCTTTGAGCCATGACTTCTCTTGCCAAAACATAATCTACACAGCTGGTAGAGCCTCTCAGTAACTAGAGATGTCTCTCAATCCTGAAAAGACAATGTTGCAATTTTGGTGAGTTTTGTGAACTCAATGAGGTAACTATCATTGATGGTTCAGTAAATTAATGCAACACATCATTTCATATAACATACAAACATATTTTCGCATAATTGATCATGTATCACATTTTCACTTAAGCATAGGCAATTACGCATTTCAATCAATCAAACATACTTAACAAAATGCATATGAAATGCTCATAAGAAACTTTTCTAATTATTACGTTGTTGTGACCTAGTGTTTGAACCGTCCCGTATTTATTTTAGATACCGGACTCAATAATAACTGTCCCTTATCTGATAAGGATACAGGGCTCATTTTACATAGTGACCCTTAGGCTCTTAATCACTACCTAAACGCAAGGCTCTTTTCACACGATGAGCTTTAAGCTCTGGTCGGTGACTACTCTTATCACAACTGTCATTATCTGATTGCGTATTCATGTATGAAATGCTTTGGTTACAATCAAGCATATTATGAATCACATAGTTCATCACATTCACTTATAAGTAGCACTTCAATATACATTCCACATTTCATAATCATTAGACCTTATGTCCAGAATCAATAATCAAGCCGCAATCATTTCAAAACAGAATTAAGCAAAAAAAGTAATTAAGTGAGACCTTCTAGGTTACTCACTAGTTGCTCCCAAAACTAATGCCTGAAAGTTCCGGCAACTTCTGAGGGTTGACATTCCAATTGCTCCTCTATATCAAATAACATACACATATATCATAATTTGTATAATCATAAGTGTACAATGCATGTTCATGACAATCTCGGGTATCATTCCATCAATTTCATTACAAAATGATTCTCATAACCAAACTCATCTAAGTATAATTTATACTTAGGCTTATGCCTCACTATGTTTGCAGAGATTGTGTCTAGTACCTTTTTCCATCCTGGTTCATCTCTATCTTCTTCCTCGTTGGACTCCTTACTGGTCGAACCCCCTTTTTGTTCTTGTTGGGTGCTTGAAATTGCTTGACTAGTCTTACCCTTGATATGTGTCTTGGAACTAATATCTTAAAGTTCCATATTATGGGACTTTAAGATTTCAACCTGCCATAGATTATAGTATTTTACGAACTCAAGATGGTAGAGTGTAAGTTCGTTGCATTCAACTCTATAGTAGTTAGCTATGGTCGAAATGAAGTAACCCATTCCTAAATAATTGCTCCTCTTCTTTCGAGTAACAACAATTGCATTAAAAATTTGGGTGATTGTGCAAACTAGGATACTATGATCCATGCACCACAACATAAACAGTCCCTTTGTCGAACACTTGTTGGTTTTCTTTTTGTCAAAGACAGTTTGTCATATGAATTTGTGCATCAATAAGTGTTCATAACTCCTAATAATGTTGTTGTTAGCGTTCTTAGCATCGAAACACTCTAATTCAGTTAGTTCTGTCCACTAAGAACTGACACGAAAATTGTTGTACTGATCTACTATAGAAGACTCGGGGAAACCAAAAATTTCATACATGGTGTCATAATCAAGCACATAAGGTTGTCCCCATAACCTAAACCACAGTATCCTAGGTTTGTTGGATTCATATTGATGAGAAGTAAAAAAATTTAATGTCCGTTTTTCGTAAACTAGGAATTGAATTTCAATGAATTGACCCCATTGAACTTTCTCAGCTAAGCTCCCAACCTTGTCTCGCAGTTCTAATCTATCTAAAGTTTCAAAAAGAAACTATTTTGGAACCTAATTTGTTTACTATGAAGGGAATGGAAACGATTACCTTCCTCATCCAAGAAGATCAAGAAAGATGTTTTGTAATTAGCTACTATGTTCCTCTTCCCTCATCCCGACACTTGTGTTCGCCCCGTTGACTGATCACGCTTTACTGTTTGCTTGATGCGCGACATATTGGCTTGTGAATCGGTAGAAGTCAAAAGAAAATTGAAGGTTTGAAATTTTGTAGAGAAGTGAGTGATTGGAGAAATAAAGTTGAAAGTGAGTGAAAAAATGAAGTTAGAAATGCTTTTATAGGTGATTGGATGGTAAAATGGTAAAAATTTTAAGTGAAATGCGCGTGTTTGTCATTTTTACCTTGCAAGCCCACGACGTGGCCTATTAATTTTTCACCAATTCTAATTTTTTTTATTCTTCTATCCTTCTCCACTTTTCAAAATCCCTTCTTAACTCCTCGTGGCTTGTCACCTCTCTTTACTTACCTCATCGTTTATAGAATTCACGTCTATGTTCTATGCCTTTCGATTTTGTTTGATCACAGTTTTCTGATCTGTGTAGTTTTAATATCTTAACCTCAATGTTCTGCAAGCGTACAAGTCGTTCATGTAGTATCTAAGTAGCAAATTGTAATGCATACACCAAGAATCAACCTAAGGAACTACCAATTGAGAGAAAGGAGAAATTTTTACCTATCTTCAACACTTACCTAATTAATTATGAAATGTCGGATTATTAGTCCTAGACTATCCTAGGGTTGGTTACTCTCTCTCGAGCTATATCCAAAAGCCCTAAATTATAAATCCTAATCAGATTATGGAAAATTACAATTTCTCAATTCATAATTTATCCAAACCCTAATTAGATCTGAAGTTTTCCGCTAGACTACCAGAACCCATGTGAAATCTCACGTCACATAATTACCGATTTGATTGATTTCTCATTTTTATTAAATTACCTAACTCTCATTAGCCCAATTTAATTATTTTTCATTGGTTCACCCTCTCAATCTATTGTCAATTTATGAAAATGCAAAAATCAATCACGATGAATCCAATTCACAAAAACAATAAGATTTTTATTGAATCAAAGATAAAAAAAATAACCAAAAGTGAGTTTAGACAATCCTCAACATTCACAAATCCTATCTCAACAACTATTTCAATTCTATACATAGATAAAAAATGGAAATACACTGGAAATAGATTTGAATGGATGATGGAGGAAGCAACAACGAGAAACCTCTTGTTCCAAGAAGTACTTCGTGTAGGTTTCTTGTCCACGTCTCTCTTCCTTCATCTCTTCTCAATCTCTTGATGAACTCTCTCTAGGGTTTCGTGAAGGTGGTTGATGCCAGAGAACCCCCCCTCTTTTTTGTCTCATTATTTATATAATTAATGTGTTCTGGGCAGCCCAGGGTTTTTCCGAGGTCAAAAGGTCCAAAAGTATCTCAAAACTCGACTTTTCTGTGTGTCTGGGCATTTGCCTAATGCAGACCACAATCGTGGGCCATTTGTACTTTTTCTATCACAATCGTGGCTACAATTGTGGGTTGTTTCCCTTGCTTCTGCAGGCTACAATTGTGGGCTATTGTTTTGGTCCAAGTCTCTCTGAAACTTCTCTGTTCTTCGCTGTTGACCCTGAAATACTAACAAACACATCAAGGTCCCTTAAAGACATAATAATTAAACTCAAATACTTGTACTAACCCATAAAAATACTTAAACACAAATAATTCACAAACTAACACAATTCTACCGAAAATACATACTAAACAATCAAATAAATAGATAAACACATATCAAACTATGCCCTAATGTACGATGCATTTTACGCTTATCAATCAACATGATCTTATCACAAGCAAGCCCAAAATTTGTACAAGGACAAAAACAAAAAGAAACCTAAAAAGTGATATTAAATGTCTAATTTCTTCTTGGCCCCAATTTTTTCTGTCCATTGTTCTGCTCCAGGTACTTCTTAATCTACAAAACACGAAAGCACGTTTGTTAATTCGGAGAAAATGATAAACACGTTTCTACCTGCTTCGTCATTTGTAGAATTTTCCTTTAGGATAAGAATTTTAAATTGACGACAAGAACAATTAGAACGTATGTTTACCTTAATATATAAATTCTAATAAATTCAAGGGATAAGAACAATTTTATAACTTTTTTATTTTCTAAATAAATATTTTCTTTTACTGATTTAATCAAACTCACATTCACTTAACGTTTTTTTTTTGGGATTATTCCATTTCTTCCAATCTAATAAGAAAAACAAGATTTATTTTTATTTTATTTTATTTTATTATTTTAATTTTTCATGTAGTTTAATGGAAATAGTTTTTTATTAGTAATGAATAAGGATATATATTTTATTTCTCTTAAAGCTTCATGCCAGCGAAATTTTTATTAAAATATTATTAGTATTGTTGTGATAAGAAAAACATGATTGTATCTTTCATCTAAAAAACAAAAAAAAATGTCTTCACTTTATTTCTCAATTAAAATTTGAACTATTGGTGCTCTTTAAAACCTAATTCCTAACCTGGATAGTATAGACGTTGTGAGTGAATATTCCCCCTTTTTTCTGTCTTTTCAACTTTAATCTGTTTACAATAGCAGCATTTTTAAGACCAAAATCTAGTGCAAGAACGAGGTTTAACGGAGCGTACGTCGGCATGATGTAACCTATAATGTTTTGATTGATGTGATTTGCAGAATGCATTCGTTACTGGTTTGCTTCTTTGCCCACTAATGGCAAATAAATGGAGACACCAATGTCGGAGGCCGTTCAAAGTGCTAGTCAAGATCCCTGCAAAATCTATTAGCTTTTTTTTTAATGATATGCTAAAGAAAAGATAAAAATTTCATCAACTTTGTGTTTTGATTGAAAAGAATGATATTTTACGTTAATTCATTAGTGATTATTTTGTTAATATCTTTGAGACTTAATTATGGAAGATTTTTTTCCCTTTTTTGCTGCTTTATGTTCTTTTCTAACGAGAATCATAAGTCTCAGTAAGCATGACGTTTTAAGAGCATCATCATCCTGATCTAGCTCACCTGTCAAGACGTACAATGAAAAACAAAGCGATAGGCTGAAAATATCAACCGATTTCCACGTACATACGCGGCAAAATTGAGTGTTTGACCTTAAGGAACTAACTTTTCTCGTCCTTTCGTCTTACCTTAGTCCGCTGACTTGATTCAGACGAATAAAGCTTTTGCACGCGGAAAATACCATAAACTTTAAATAAAGTCAAGAGTTATGCTCTACGCGTCTCTCTCACTCTATCTTAATTTCTTAAATGAAAAATACAACCTTGTAATTATTTTTTCAAATGACACCATTAGGAATTATTTCTCAAGCTGTAATGGAGTTATTGCCTGGCTTCATAGGAGTATTTTTTGGTTTATAGTGATAGCAATTGATATTGCACACATGAATGCTCCTAGACTTCCTTTGCATTTTTCTTAAAATAGCTAGTTTAATTGATGTCGCTTTAATAATCCAAAAACTGATGGTATGGTAAGTTAGTAAGCATAGATAACATTTTTAAAGCTGATTTAAAGATCAAAATTTCAAAAAGGTTATGTAAACATGAGGTACAAGGAACAACATCATCATGCTCGACAAACGTGTCTAAGACACTGACAGAAATGATTTTTCCGATCTGAACCCGTTCTTTTTTTTCTTTTTCTCTCCCTTCTGATTGTGTAGATGGAAATTAAGACAAGCCATCATAAAGTTCCCGTAGGTCTTAAGAGATATATTTTTGTTGTCGCTGCCATATAAGACCAGCTTTACATGTTTCAGGGAAAAATGGATAAAATGAACGTCAAAGGGTGTGTGGGAAAGGAGACATTTGGTCCAAAAAAATGTCTTTCCTAGAAGGGAATGAGATTGAACTTGATGTGCGTGTACAGAGATTGTGTAAGAATATTCGTGAAGCAAAAAGCCAATTAAAATGTTGTTCTCTTCTAGCTCCTTTAATAAAATGTTGTTCGGGTGAGGAAGAGGAGACCTTTTACTTCTTGCAATTTGAGAACAGATCATCGTTGCTTAGTGAACAAACATCGTGTTGGCAATACAATTATTACTCCATTCTTTAATGATAAACTTTTTTTCTTACTAGTCTACGAGTGGACAATTTTTACTAAACTTATAATAGAAGTTAGAACTTACCTCCTAAACTTATAATAGAAGTTAGAACTTAACTGAAAGATACCTCCTGATATTGGACTGAAAATAGGGAGAACATGTAATTCTCTTGATATCCGTATAACTGAAAGATGCATATATATCTCCTATCAAATGTGGATCAACCGTCTTCATTCTCATTTTTAATTAAAAGAATGAATTAGAAGAACGATTGGCCGAATTTTCTTTTTCCGAAATGAAAATCAATTACAGCTATCATTGAGTTTGACATTTTCATGGATTAACTAAGCTTGATATTTCACATGGGAAGATAAATGCCCTTGGGTACTGATCTCATTTTGTGACGTCAAACATGGAAAGGAAAAAGAAAATAGGCTCAATTATCTTTAAAACTGGCCTAGATTAATTCCGGTTGGTCAAAAGGTTTGAGGACGTGCTGAGAAATTAACTTTCGTCAATCCAGGCGGCCAACCCATAACGATATATACTATGGTACGTGGGAAATCGCAACGAACGTCAGTTTTGTTCTTCCTAACCTTTTTTTTTCATTAATTGCAATCAACAGGTTTGAATAAACCGAGTACATGAATTTTGTTGTTGTTGGACCACACAACCCTACAAAGTAGGAATTCAATCAGAGACGGTCGAATTTTTTAAATATTAAATTTTAATATATTTTATTCAAAACAGTCCTCAAACTTTATTTTAAAACTCAATTATATTGAAATGATTTTATGGATAGTGTATATCACGACTCAATTAAGACCGAAAAGAATAGGACTCGCATAATATTATTATGATTAAAAAAAGATTTACAGTGTAAATATTCACTAATTATAAGTTATAAACTAAGAACTATAATTAAAACTTATAAAATTGAGATCCGCATTTTTTTTGATCCTTGAATTTGTTTTTGATATATGAAACAAGAAGAAGAATGATGATTTATAGGTGAATCAATCTAATTATAATCATACATTTTAATTTATTCTACTTATTACATACTTTAACATTTATTTTTGTCCGTACATTATTTATCTTCATTTAAATATTTTGTAAAAATATCTAGATTTTATAACAATCTCTCGCTTGAAGATTTTATTTTCCTACCTGAAGATTTAATTGAGAACCAATAATTCTTCACTCCACCTTGTTATTTTAATGTTGATTGCATTTTCATCCTGTTGCATGAGAATTGACACAAAACAATCTTGTCACCATTAACTATTTTGTGATAAAATATATTATATTCGCTATGAAGTTTTTATATATCCATAGTTCCTGTAAGCTATTATTACACCCATGAAGGGTATAATAGTATTGATACTCTTGAGATAACTACCAAAGGTAGTTATATGAAGACAAAATATGATTGCAACGTTTACAGAAGAAACGGACGGTGTGTTTGTATGTATTGCGTCAGTCATTTTGCTTCAAAGGTTTTTCAAGAAGAGTAGAAGAACAAATCTAATTGGAAACATAAAGTTTTATAACCGGTGGAATTATATCAGGAATCTAAGTATGTGATTTCTGTTTTTCCTATGCATATATCATCGATCCTTGGAAGATGCATAATCTGTGCGGTTATGTTTTGTATTTGGGCCATTCATATTTTTCTAACATTGGTATAAGAGCATTTGGTTGTGTTTTCTTTATATGCATGATACGAAATCTGTGATAAACTATGATATGCATATGTCGTCAACATTGCCTTTGTTTCTGCTAGTTACTTCCCTCTCTAAATGTTATCCATGAAAGCATGTTTTTTTAGTGTTTTTCAAATGGCCATCACTGTTAGAGAATGCCTGAAAAGTAAAAATGCTTATACTACGTTGGTAACATTTCATTGGTCTGGAATCTGCTGTGTAGTTTTAGATTTTATAGATTCAAAGTTTTTTGTTAAAGTTTTTCCACTGTTATTCAAAATCCAAATCACAGAACAAAAAAACCTTGATGATGAGTTTGCAGTGTTTATGAAGTTATTGGGTGTTTGTTATGTTAGATTTAATGCCTTTTAATTGTTGCTTGAATTGATTTCCGAATGAATCATTAAATAAACAAAAAAAAACAAAGAAAACAAGAGGAGAATTAGAAGAGCGCAGGAGGAAGACGATGACCCGTCAGGCGAGTGCGTGTCCAGAGCCAGTCGCAGCGCTGGCGGGTGCACTGCACGTGCCAGACGCTGCCTCCCATGGCCCAATGAGTTTCTGGGTTGCCTCCCAAGCCCAAATTCATTTCTGGGCTGGTTTTTTTTTAATGTTTTGGGCCATTGAGGGTATTTTGAAGTTAATAATTATTTCTGGCCTAAATTAAGAATGGACTATTTTAATACATAATTGAGTTATACATAATACAATGTAAAGAATTAGAAATTAGTTTTCTAATTTACACTAACTAATTAAGTTAGTTAAATTAGTTTCTAAAATGTTTACAACAATGAAAAAGAGAAAATTTTTTTAATACTAGAAAACTAATTTGTTTAGTTGTTCTTAAAAAAAAGGGTTTCATTAGAAATTAGTTTCTAATTAAACCAAAATAAATTGATTAGTTCAATTATAAGTTAAATTAGAAATAAGTTTCTAATTGATTAGATATTAAAAGCATATTTTTGATTAGTTCAATAAATTGTTGATAAACGAATATAACAAAATAATAAATAGATAAATTATTTCCATAGATGAGCATAAGTTCGCTATGTGTTAGATAACAATAATTTGTTATTTTTAGTATACTCTTTCTGATTCCTGAAAATATTTTTTCAAGAAAATGCCTATTATTAAGCGAACACC
>JANVCL010000214.1:41111006-41126896 GCA_026546855.1 Erythroxylum incrassatum | reverse complement strand
ATGTCATAACCAAAATGATGTTTTTACATATATGCATTAGAGAATGCATGGTTAGGAGATGTGTGGGCTTGCATGATTGATGGTTATGGGCGTAGACCCAATTTGATTGGGTAGTCCATATCATGCCATGTAGTTATAGTAACTGTGTGTGTGTGTGTGTGTGTGTGTGTGTGTGTTCTAAGTTAGATGAGATCTTAGTCAAACCCCTCACTTAGAATATTAAAACTAACGCCTTCCTTTAATATGGGAAGAACCAAAGTCCTTTTAAAGTTAAGATTGTTGGGCAAACCTAAACCCGCTTTATGTTTGAACTATAGAAATAGGATTTCTGGATTAGTGGGTCAATTTTAACTAAAAGTGTTGGTTTGTTGGCCAAACCCAAGATCAACATGAATAGAGGTAAAGTTGGGTAGTGTACATTAGATGTACACGTGTCAAGAGTTGATAGCCTAATGAGTGTGCACACATCAACAGTTGATAGCACTAGATTCAATAGTTGCATTAGAGATGGAATTGGTATGATTGATACCTACCGGTTGAACTAAGGTGGCTTGTTGGGCAAAACCAAGGTCATTCTTAGGGATATTAGATATCCATCCACTAGGAGAATTTCTCTAAAAGTTCTCTCAGATTTATATTGAGGGTTATGAATTCGTGAAAATTGTGAGAGCCATAATGCATGTTATTCAAGTCCTTATAGACTTGCATTTAAGTACATTCTAATTTTTCTCTCTTTGACGAAAGGTTGCTACTACCCGAGTCAACACCATAAGTACTAGTGTGAATCTAAGATCATTTATGGAAGTTAACAAGTTGATTAGACCAAACTTCCTTGACTGGCTCAAGAACTTAAGAATAGTTCTTAAGTCCAAGAAGCTTAGTTATGTCTTAGAAGATCCACTTCCCGATACCCTACTGTTGACGCCTTTGATGATGATCAGAGGGCATATAGGAAGCATCTCAATGATAACGAGATGACTAGTTGTATTATGCTAGGCACTATGTCACCAGAGTTGCAAAAGCGGCACGAGGCTATGGTTGCTCTTACCATAGTCTATCATCTTATAGAGATCTTTGATGAGCAAGCAAGGTTTGAAAGGTTTGAGACTTCACGATTGCTTTTCCACTCCAAGATGGTTGAGGGGACATCTCCAATGCATTACGCACTAAAGATGAATGGCTACATCGAGCAGTTGGCCTCCTTAGGTTTTCTTTTGGATCGTGAATTAAGTGTTGACTTAATTCTGACAGGTTTAACCAACAGTTACTCACAATTTATTCTTAACTATTGAATGAACATTATATCTAGCACGCTTCTCGAGCTGGTCAATATACTCGAGGAAGTTAAGCCATCTGTCTGCAAGGACAAGGTTGTGATGCTAGTGGACTCTTCTAGTTCGAAGGAAAAGAGTCAAAAGAAGAAGAAGTTTGTAGGGCCTAAAGGAGGTGTCAAGAAAGTAAAGAAGATTGCCTCTAAGGGAATTTGCTTCCACTATGGCAAGGATAACCATTGGAAGAGAAACTGTAAGGCCTATCTGGAGTCCTTGAAGCAAAAGAAGGCATCTGATGACTTTTAGACCTAATACATACTAATGTATGTGGTCCAATGTCCATACAAGCCAAAGGTGGTTTCTCATACTTCATTACCTTTATCAATGATCATTCTCAATATGGGTATGTGTATCTTAAGAGATACAATTCTGAAGCCTTTGAAAGGTTCAAAGAATTCAGAAATAAAGTTGAGAAACAACTTGGGAGAAGTATTAAGTCACTTCGATCGAATCGAGGTGGTGAATACTTAAGCCAAGAGTTTTTGGATTATCTCAGGGATAATGGAATATTGTTCCAGTGGACTCCACTTTACACGCCACAACACAATGGTGTGGTAGAGAGGGGAAACTAAACCTTGTTAGACATGGTGAAGTTTGTGATGGGTTTAGCGAATTTACCAAAATCCATTTGGGGTATGCACTCAAAACTTTTGTTTATATATTAAATAGAGTCCCATCCAAGTCAGTTGATGTTACTCCATATGAGATATGGACTAACAAGAAACCCTATCTTTCTCTTTTGAAAGTTTGAGGTTATCCTGCTTATGTGAAGCGGATTAGTCAGATAAGTTTGAAGCTAAATCTGATAAGTGTTTGTTTGTAGGATATCTTAAGGAAACTATAGGATAGTAGTTCTACCATGTTTAGGAACAAAAGGTGTTTGTTTCAAAACAGTTGTCTTTTTAAGGAAAGAGTTTCTTCTAAGAGAAGATATTGGGAGCAAAATTGAACTTGTGGAAGTTCAAGATGCTCAAACAGATGCAGATCGATTGTCTGGACCGAGACTATTATTCATAAAGATGAAACAATAGTTTAACCTTCTGACAAATAAAAAGTTTGTAGGTCAAGTATGATACGTCATGTTCTCGAGAGATACGAATTTCTTATAAATGAACTTAACGATGTATTACTTATAAAAGATGATGAGCCTACTAACTATGAAAAGGTTCTAAAGAGTTCAGAATTTGACAAATGGCTTCAAGCTATGAAATCCGAAATGGATTCCATGTATGAAAACCAAGTATTGACTTTGGTTGACCCACCTGAAGGGATAAAACCCATAGGGTGAAAATGGGTTTTCAAGAAGAAAATTGACATAGAGGGTAATGTAGTTACCCATAAAGCTAGGATTATAACTAAAGGTTATCGATAAAGGCAAGGTGTTGACTATGATGAAATGTTTAGCCCAGTAGCTATGCTTAAATCCATTAGGATATTTGTAGCCATTGCCACTTATTATGATTATAAGATATGAAAAATGGATGTGAAAATGACTTTCCTTAGTGGAAACCTAGCCAAGGATGTGTATATGACATAACCTGATGGTTTCATATCTATGAATGGAGAAAAGATATGCAAGCTTCAAAAATCCATTTATGGATTGAAGCAAGCATCTAAGAGTTGAAATATCCAATTTGATGAGACAATCAAAGGGTTTGGTTTCTCAAAACATCCTAATGAGCCGTGTGTATATAAGAAGATTATTAGGAGTACAATTGTGTTCCTTGTATTGTATATAGATGACATATTACTAATAGGAAACGATGTCTTACCTTCGCAATCAATCAAAATTTGGTTAGCTAATAACTTCTCTATGTAAGACCTTGGAGAAGCAACTTATATTTTGAGGATAAGGATCTATAGAGATAGATCTAAGAGGTTAGTTAGTCTTTCTTAGTCTACATACATAGACAAGATGTTAAAGAGGTTTAGCATGGAGCAGTCCAAGAGAGGTTATCTTCCTATGGTACATCATATTACACTCTTTAAATCTATATGTCCAAAGACACAAGATGAAAGGACTCGCATAAGTTTGATTCCTTATACTTGGACTATAGGATCAATCATGTATGTTATGTTATATACTAGATCCTATGTATCGTATGCTCTAAGTGTTACAAACAGATACCAGTTAGACCCTGGTGAGGGTCATTGGGTGGCTATCAAGAATATCCTTAAGTACTTGAGAAGAAATAAGGATGTATTCTTGGTATATGGAGAAGGTGATCTTATGGTAAGCGGATATATTGATGCTAGTTTCCAATATAATATGGATGACTCCAGATCCCATTCTAGATATGTATTCACACTAAATGGTGGTGCATTTAGTTGGAAAAGTTCCAAACAAGAGACGACTGCAGATTCGACGACAGATGCGAAGTACATTGCAGCTTTATAAGTGAAAAAAGAAGTGGTTTGTATTAAGAAGTTCATCATGGAACTTAGTGTGGTTCTGAGCATCGTTGATCCAGTGCAGTTGTATTGTGACAACAACGGGGCTATAACACAGGTGAAGGAACCAAGGTCTCATCAGAAGTCCAAACATGTACTCGAGCGCTACCATTTGATTAGAGAAACCATTGGTAGAAATGATTTCAAGATAGAGAGAGTTAACACTGATTAGAATATTGCTGATCCATTGACTAAGCCTACTTTCCAAAAGAGTTTTGTGTCACATGCACACGCTTATGGTATTAGATATCAAAGCGATTGGCTTTAGTGCAAGTGAGAGTTTATTAGAGAAGTGCTATAAAGGCCATCACCTTTAGCACTTAATGTACAAATCATCTTATGATTTTTTTAGTAAATAATCATTTTATGATTTATAATGGAAATTTTCATTATTTTGATGTTCATATATTTATAGATTTGATATTGATCTTAAATTGATTTAATGAAGTCCTTGATATAAAAAATAGCATAGAGGAAATTATGACAATGAGATTCCTATCATATGTAATTATGTTAGTATCTAAACTTTCCCTAGTTATAGGATTAATGAGAAGAGATATCATTAATCCAGATAGACTAGTACATGTTATACTCCTTGATTGGATCAAGCAATAGATCTTATAAACTGTATACATAAGTTGTTTAGAGTTAACATGTGGATGCTTACTAAAGGTAATAAGTATATTGAATTGACCTGTTAAGAGACAATCATATGGATATTCTATTACAGTTTCAATGATAGCCTCATCATAACAATGGTGCAAGTATCATTTGACTTGAGGTGCTCAAGGATATCTCGGATGCTGATCCTGTGCTTTGACTTCATTCATTGGTGCTTTTCAGGGGTTACTCATAGGGTGGTGATTGGGGTATAGGTTGAGGTATTAAGAGGTAATTGAGTAGCCAATAAAGGATTCACCACTCTTGATGGAAGGAGATGATACTCATGACCTCTTATCGGGTTCATTACTTAGGAGCCTCTGGCCAGAGCAGATATGGGTCTTAAAGAGAGTCTTCAATGATATATGGAGTAATGAGATCCTCATGATAAGATTTAATATCAATTGGACTAAATGTGATGTAGTCAGTCTAGTGGGAGTTGACACTTTGACCATACTCTGAACTAAGTGAAGTATAGATAGTAAAAGGACGAATTGTATGGCAACATTACGAATGGAAGGGTTCATAGTCAAATCACTAACTTTCCAGTTAATTGGGGGATATTACGTGTTGCTAGGTACCGCTCTTGACTTACTTGAACTAAGTGCTAATTTAAGTGGACAACATAAACGGGAACCTAATGAGTCACAAACATAGGAGATCTGAAGAATGAGTAAAATGGTCTTGAATGCTGATTCAAGATATGAGAGAGTATTTCAGGATTGTATCGCGATGTGATCATGGTAGAAAATGTTATATGTAATGGATTAGAAACAAGTGTTGTTGGCGCCAATTTAGCCATTAACTTCCCAAACTTCCATTAATGCATGTTATTCATGGTCATTAACTTCTCATAACTTCCATTAATGCATGTTATTCATAATTATTAAATTCCCATAACTTTTCGTTAGTTATGGGAGTTCTGGAAGACCAAATGGTGATGAAAATAAAGATGATTTTTCGTGCATCTTGTGTAATACAAGTGAAAAAAAGAAAGGTTCTTTCTTACATATACACACTCTTTTTCTCTCTAACTCTCACAAGAGTTCTTGTTTTTGCTAGCACAAAGAAAGAACTCTAGCCATCCCCTAGTGAGGTTTTATCCTTCTATATTTGTGTGGATTTTCATTAGAGACGGTCTACGTTGATCGTTGTGGTTAACGAAAATCCAATACAGAGAAGATCAAAGAATGAAGGAGATTGACAAAAGGTATGTAAACATCTTACATTTCATGTTTTTGTTTTCTATATCTATATGCACGAGTAGATCTAGTTTTTAAGGTTTTGTTTTATTTTCTGCTGAGTATGTTTGATATATATTATGTATAAGATTCATGATTGGAACCTTACACCATGGTTGTGGGAAGGAGGTTATGTAGCTCCCATGATCGTGGGAGGAGTGAACCAAAGGTTCACCCCCCTTTCCTTCAAAAATTTTCCAGCTTTTCTAACCTTCATACCAAATTAATACATCTTCATCATAGTCCATTAATTATACCTCATTTATACCTTAATTATACTTCAAATCCTCGTCAATTCCATATCCAATTCTAATTCAAATCATTCATTTGGTAGCTCATAAATTATGGTCTTTTATGCATCAAAATCAAAACAGAAACTATCATTCATTGATTATACATGTAGTCCTAGTTCTTTCCAATTCAAGACCACTATATTAGTACTTTTCTTTAATATAAATTCACCTTCATTATACCTCAACATCCAATCTAATTCATCCATAAAAAATCTATATAAGCCACGGTTTTCATACATCAAGAACAAGACAAAAAAGTATCCAAGTTTATGTATCAATTTCCAACACACTTCATCATCAATATCATATACAATCCATTCCAATTTCATCATCATAAACTCTCTATTATAACATGCCATAAAGAGAAATATTTTACTTACTTGTCTAGCTCAAATTCCAGCTCAATTCATCAAGTTAACCTAGCTCTCCATGCATGCAAAATCATCACCAAGGGATCAATAGGTTGGGTTTTTAGCAAGGCAAAATGATGATAGCTATCTTTGAGAGTAGATTATGGCTATCTTTGAACAGATTTTTGTGTGGATCTTGAGTGACTATGAACAAAATAGAAGCAAGATGCAGAAGTTATAAGGGTTTCGGTGTTGAGAGTAATAGAAAAGAGAAAGATGAACAAAGCTGAACTACTCTTGTCGAAACTTGACACATTAGGTGTTAGGTGTCACCTTATTACCATAACATATGTCCCTAAGCATGTAAGCCATTTATCCACTGCCAAATGTCACCTAGTTACTAGTCCATTTGTCACTCAGTGATCAATGCCATTTATCAATTAATCTCTATGCCAAATTTCACTCAATTATGTATGCCAAATGTCACTCATTTTATAGGCTTTGTCATCCTAATTTTCCATATATCCACTTGTCTTGCCACTTGGCATTTTACCTAGACTAAATGTACATTTTAATTCATCAATTTCTCAATTGTAACAATATATTCCAAGTTACCAATTATAGTCCATCAATTCTTGTCATAGGTAATCCAAAGTATAAGATATTGGAAATACACATTCATGTTACATTCATTTTAATTTCATACCTTGGAATATGTCAATTGAGTGCAATTTGTCTAAATCACAATTCATGTGTGTATGCTAATATTATGCATATGAATACAATCATAAAATTACATCACAAATGTATTAAATTCATTCTATATGATGTCTCTCATGTGACTCAATAGTCTAACACTTTAGAACCCTCATCAATTTAAGAGACGGGATATCACAATTTACATGGATCATTAAGAGAGATAGATGGTTGAGATAAAGAGATCCACGATATCTTTATCTCTTCACATTTATTATGGAGGTATTTATAAGGCTTTTGAAAGTAATGATAAACTAAGAGTAATGTTGTAACTATCACTCAAAATGTAAAAGATTAGGGATTTATAACCTAACCTTTACAAATGACCTCATATGGTACTCTAAGACTGATTCTAGTTTCATCAATATGCTCATATCTATATTGAACACATTCCAACTAATGTTGGGTCTTTCTATTGATAAGGAGAAGAGCTAGCTAATAGTATCGAAGAGTGCTCTGCAATTAGCTAATTGGGGCTTTAAACATAAAAGGCTTAAAGGTGATAGATCCTCTTATCATCTATCTTGGCATTGCCAATTCTACTAAGATACATACTTCCTTGAATTCTGAATCCCTTATTGATAGAATTATAAGAGAATATCAAGTTAGTGTAACAAAAACCTTACACTGGCGAGTATATTTTAATTAATAAATTCAGTGCTAAATAATTTTCATGATTATTAGCTAGCTTATGTTTTCTTCCCTATAAACATCATTAAATCCATTAAGAGGATCATGTGGGACTTTCTTTGGTCAGATTATTTAAATATGAGAGCTTTTGAAAAAGTTAAATGGAAAGAGCTTTGCTTACCTAAAGATGAGGGACGTTATGGAACCTAAAGATGAGGGAGGCCTTAAAATTTTGTACATTTGAACCACCAATAAGGTTCTTATAGTTAAGAGAATCTGGAGGGTGTTTATAGATAAACAGGACTTTTAGGTAAGATGGTTACAGGTACACTATCTTAGGAATACTACCTTTTAATCCATTAAACGAAAGCATGACTTTTCTTAGATTATAGTGTAATACTCAAACTAAAGGAAGTAGTAACACTAATGTTCCAACATAAGATTGACAATAAGTTCTCTTCATCCTTCTGGTATGACAATTGGTCTGTTTACGGCCCCTTAAGCAGACTAGATGATATAGTTTTATAAGAAGTGACATTTCAAATTAGGCTACAATTAAAGAAGGGCTTTACATAACTTTAGCGATCTCTGAGTTGCCTAGTCCTCCTCTCATCGACAAAGTTCTAGTTATTTCTTTAAATCTTGGAAGTTAGTATGGCATTCTCTAAAGCAAGTATTATTTTTGCAATTTTACTAAGAATTCATAAACTGTGCTTATAAAGTATCATGCTCCTATGGTTTGATGGTATAAGATAGTGTGGTTCAATAAAATCTGAACTAAAGCATCTTTTATCCTTTAGTTAGCCACTAAAGAAAAACCCAGCACTTGTATAGATTGAAGAGGTTCCTTAGAATTAGAAATATTTACACCTTTTATGCTCACAACTAGGAATCAGAGGAACATCTAACCTTTCACATTGTTTCGTATTGAATCCAAGACCTATGCAAAATATGGCTCCCTTATCTATTTAGCTAAAACTAATTTAGTGGTTGAGTCTTAATAAAGGAAATGTTTCAGGTGAATTCATTATTTGCAAAATATAATTAAAAGAAAATAGTTTATAGCATATGGAGAGAAAGCAATATGAGTATCTTTCAAGGGAAAACAAAATAACTTGAGCTTGGGCTCTTGGTTCACCAAATTAAATTTTTTTAATTTCTATTCTCTAACTTTAACTTGTTTATATTTCAAATCCTAATACTATTTAAAATATATATTTTTTACTGAAGCCTTATTATTAACGTGGTTAAAAACTTATATGTTTTTAATAATTTGAATATATGATTATACTCTTAATACAAAATTTATTATAGTAAGGGATTGAGATAAAATTAAAGATTTTTTTAAAAAATGGAATAATTTATTTTTTTAAATAGATCAGGGTCTGGGTTGTTCAGACTTAAGCTTACCTGAGACCTAACTCTTCTAAATAAAATGATGTTATTTTGCTTAGAATAATTAGATCTCAAATTTGTGTAGACTTAAGTTGACTTATTGAAAACAACTAAATTTAAGTCCATGACCTAAAAATTGTCATCCCTAATTGGAAGCAGAAAGCGGGTCAAAATTAAAGGATAAGGTTAGTTGTTATAACGGGAATGCAAATAATTAAAGGCTTAAAAAAAGTTATTTAACTTTCTGCAATAGGAAACAAAACAAAACTTAAAGGAGATAATGTGTTCGACCAACTCCATTCAATATTTTACCAAGAAAGTAGGCAGCGGCAGGTGACGGACGAGCGTTTGTGAAGCATGATAATAACATAATTAGAATATTATCAGTATTAGCGTTAGGAATAAATGCGTACTATTTTACAATTACAAAAACCGAAATAGTAAGTGTATTTTTTTTTACAAAGAAAAAGAAGCAACAAAAACTATCACTCGACCCATGTCACCCTACGAACGAAGGATTCTACAGTAAAGAGCTCCATTCATATCTTGGCGTAGTACTTCCTCAACGCTCGTCGGAGAAATAGTAAGTGTTTTAGTAGTGCTGTGATAAAGGATGAGAGGCTCTAGAAGAATGGGTGTCAGCATGCAATTCACGATACGTCATCCATTCAAGTACGGCCACGCCCAGTCCGCCCACCTATAAACAATCAAAAGTCAAAACGGCATCTACCGAAACGCATTCAGATCAACTGCTCAGATAGACCAACCAGCACTTTCTCCTAAGTCCTTGCACACCCAATCAAACACCCGAATAGAAACAGTAATTAACCTAATTTCGAATCTCGACACCTTCTAGAGACGAGAGTGATCTTGTAACGACCACGTTTCGTAATTATCATGATGAGCTTGACATTAAAATCATCATCATCATCCTCTTAATCACAACGATTTGACCGCAATACTTTTACCAACTTATATTCCGCTAATACCAATAATTTTATCTAATAATAATAATATATTAAATAAATTATAGATACATATAATAATTTATAAACCATTTAATATAAATAAATCATTTAAAATCAAAATCAAACCATAATTTTATTAATTCCCAACTCCAATAAATAAATTATTTATGCGCTTAGCAATATCATAAATGGATTTTATAAATCTTACAACATCATCAAGATACCAATTCTCAAAGAGTTATTAAATTTTATGTTAAATTGAAACACAAAATGATAAAAAAAGTAAAAGCATGATTACATGATTCATGCCTTGCGTATTAATTTAGAAGATAGTAAAAGGCGATGGAAAAAAAAAGGTAATTGAAGCTCATAGGGTAAAGAAAAAGAAAAAAAAAACAAGAAAAAGGTTCCTACAAAAAGGGATGGTTGGGTTGCATAAATCTCTCCGTGTCCACTGAGAAAGCGTCAACGTCTCTCTGTCTCTCTCTCTCTCTCTCTAAAATCTTAAAACTCATTTTAACAAAAGGAAAGCCTTTGAAGCTGCTTCCCTCTCAACTTCTTCAATTCAACTCGATTCAATGGCTACCAAACTCTATATTGTGTATGTCTTTCTCTCTATCTTTCTTTATATACATACCTTTCATTTCTTATTCTCTTTGCTCTTTCTAATTTTAATTTCTTCATTTGAGCTTCTTCTTCTTCTTAATTTTTAGTGTTTTACTCTTTATCTTATCGGTTTGTTTGCCTATTTGTTCCTGTTTCGGTGGCATGGGCTTTTTCTATTTTGATGCATCAGATATTTTGTCTTCTTTTTTTCTTTTCATGGATGCTCAGAAAATGTCTACGTGATTCAGCCCCTTACTTATTAATAATTTAATAGAAACCAACGATCTTTACCTTTAATCTTGCACTGATCAAGTCACTGGTCTGTAATTCATGTCGCTAACAATGCTTACGAAATCTCTAAACTCTGTGCCAAGGAATGCACATAATTACAAACTTCTCGTAGTTGTTGTCTTCTCGTTGTTTAAGCTTTTCATGCAATGATCTGAATGTCTTTCATTCCATCAATTTTCAATAAGATTAACTGTTGTTGAAGACCTTTAAATTGAAAGGAATTACTGAATTTAAAGTTACCAAGGAATACTAGAACTTATTCAGATTTTTTAAGAAAAGGCTAGTTATAATTTTTATGTGAAGACAAGAGTGTGGTTCTGTTGTTTACCGAAGTTCTTGTACTACGATTTGCGCTATTCCGTTTGTTTTAAGGTTCTCTCCCTCCCTCCTTTGGTTCCCAACTTTTTTGTTGCTTGTCTTACAGTTTGGGTGGGGAGTAAGATTTGATTAGTGTTCAAAGCCTGTAATTTTCTTGGGTTACCTTTCGAGAATTTTCCAAAAATTTGTTACTTTTATAGTTACTATTCCATGTATGGACATGTGGAGAAACTGGCAGAAGAAATCAAGAAAGGGGTTGCATCTGTTGAAGGTGTTGAACCCAAATTATGGCAGGTAAGAAAATTCATACTTTTAATGATATTGATCTGTTTAATTTGCTCGAGTCCTCTGATGTGCCCAATTAATGAAGCAACTGTATGCAACAAGAAATGTTGTAAATTCAATAGAATGTGACCTACAATATAATGAGTCCTTCAATTAAGGGATGAATGGTTGCCTTCTTGTCAAGTGATAAGGTGGTTCATTGGTATTTCTCTTTCCGTAGCTGATTGGACTTTTTTGTCTAAAATTTTGGCATAATGTTCTAAATCTTGTTTCCTATGTTGTCCTTCTCAGTGCAGTTTCAGCCTGTAACTTTTAAAATTACATCTCAACTATGTTTTGTTTACCGTCTTTACCCCAATTTCATGTTAGATTTTTACATTCTCTTTAGGTGCTTGATGACTCGTGCAGTTCCCCCCTTCTGCCATCAGATGTCTCAACAGCTGTCTTAAGTTTAGTTTCATATGCAGTTGCATCGTACATGAACTTATAGTTTTGCATCCTATTTGTTGGCTTCAGTTTCATGATCTGTTATGTTTATTGTGCATGCTGCTGTATAGTACTTCTACTGATAATTATATCTAATTGTCTGGTGAATTCATTACTATATCCTCTGCAAGTATGCTATCATGTCAGTGGTCGATCTGGAATTTAAGACACTGATGCCTGAACTGTTCATTTTTGTGAAACAGGTTCCTGAGACTCTGCCAGAAGAGGTGCTGTCAAAAATGAGTGCACCACCAAAGAGTGATGTGCCAATCATTACACCTCAAGATCTTCCTGAGGCTGATGGTTTTGTTTTTGGCTTCCCAACAAGATTTGGCATGATGGCTGCTCAATTTAAAGCATTCATGGATGCAACTGGAGGTCTATGGAGAACACAGCAGCTTGCAGGCAAGCCTGCTGGAATCTTTTTTAGCACTGGATCACAAGGCGGTGGACAGGAGAATACAGCGTAGGTTCCCATTG
Organism: Erythroxylum incrassatum; assembly: GCA_026546855.1. Taxonomy (NCBI): domain Eukaryota; kingdom Viridiplantae; phylum Streptophyta; class Magnoliopsida; order Malpighiales; family Erythroxylaceae; genus Erythroxylum; species Erythroxylum incrassatum. Next base: position 41,114,355 of record JANVCL010000214.1, on the reverse strand, counting down.
CTTGCTTAGTCACTCATAATTCTGAATTTTGCGGAAGAATACCAATTTTCTTATGAAAGTTATGAAATTGGCACAGGTTGACAGCTATCACACAACTTGTTCACCATGGCATAGTATTTGTACCCATCGGTTACACTTTTGGCGCTGGCATGTTTGAGATGGAGAAAGTGAAAGGTGGAAGTCCGTATGGTGCAGGAACTTTTGCTGGTGATGGTTCAAGACAGCCAACCCAGCTTGAACTAGAGCAGGCTTTCCACCAGGGGAAGTACTTAGCAACCATCACAAAGAAGCTCAAGGGAGCTGCTTAGATTCGGTTGATTACCAGAACAAACTTCAGTCTTCATTTTCTATTTTCAATTCTACAGGATATGCTCTTGTGGAAAATAATACCTCCATGCTTGCCTTGTGTCTAATTTCATACAGTAATATTATGATTCCAAGCTGTTTTTTTCCTTTTCTGTGCCATGCGTATGTAAAACGATGATAATAAAGATGATTTTGGTCTTCTTCCCTGTGTTTGCCTTTCTTGGCTGATTTTTATGTACGGTAAACTCCTTTCATCCAATAAGATTTACGTGTCTGATTGAAATGTGGATGCTATAGTTGTACTGGCTTAGGTAACTGACCCATACTTGATCGTGTTTTCTAATTTGGAAACTAAAAAATTCTTGTCATTGATCTTGGCTTTGACTTGACTTTGTAGGAATACAAGCTAAGTTTTGTTATCCCTTTTTGACATCCCACTAGACCTGACTCGACTATTGAGCACCCCTATGATATTACTATCACCCCAAATCCCTAGTTATGACGGATTTGGAGCAAATCACAATTATCCATTTCATCTTACTGCTAAAACAATGATTTGCGCTCTTGCTAAAAAATCTTCTCTCCCAGGAGTAAGTCAACAAACATTTTTTAAGAAAAAGGTGAATGGAGGGTCGCTTGCGACAATGGCAGGGCAAGAGTTGAAATTTCTATGTAGTTTTTACTAAGGTATTATTTTTAATAATTTAAATGTCATAATATTCCTCTTAGCAAATATATCTGACTTCTAGCAACCATTGCTTAAGCATTTCAGCATTTACTTAATGATATTCTTACGTTTAAAAAAAACCTTTCTGAGTTAAATTTAATTCTTATTTATAATTATCTTGTTGACCCCGCCTCTAGGGAGTGGTCGAGTTAGTAGAATACAGGGAAATAAAGTCAAAAGGTCTTATATTCGATTCCTCCTATTTACGCTTTCTCGATTGAGCCTGTTATATAGGGCTTGTCTAGTGCAGAATACCCGGTTGATATAATTTGCAGGTTATTCCATCAATTCGGAGGTTTATTCAGTGCACATCTAAAAGGTAACGACTATAAGTTCCTCCGTTTCAAAAAAAAAAACTTGTTGAACCCATGTATCAGCGAAATTCATATTAGGAGTTATTATTGCTGTTATTGTTGACCATAATATGATATGAAATCTTTATTCCTTTGTGACAAAATTAAGAGGAGGATGAATTATAATCTTTAAAATTAATCAACCATAAATTAATATATGTGAATTTTATATTTAACAATAACTAATTCAATTATAATGGTATAAATAAACATAATTTTGCAATTGAAGACAATTAATTTAGTGATGCCGTCAATTATTTATTATTGTCTTCTTTCAATAAGTAAATAATAACTTCCTTCAAATAAAGAGTAACCCTCACATGCCTCTTTCTTAGAATAGGGTAACGGTACACAGCGCAAATGCTTTCGAATTTGGAAACTCAGAACTTATTATTGCGCTTGTTTTGACTTGACCTTGATGAGTAGGTTTTACCGTGTTACACTGTTGGTATTTTAAGAATTCAAGCTTATGCGTTTGAACATGTCATTGGAGCTGGCTAGACTTTTGAATGCCCCAGTCCCAGTGTTATCGTCATCGTTTACAAAATACTAAAAGATGCATAGCATCATTTGGATCGAGAAATTTAAACTCTTGCCCGGTTATTGTTCCGCGTGAGCAACTGACTTTTATACTTAATGACAAAATCACATTCCGCGTTCCTGTTCAGAAATTCTCTCTTTGAGAAAAAGAACAAATATATATATATATATAGGGGCGAATCTATAAATTATTTTGAGTGGGGGCAAAATATTTAAAGTACTCTTATATTACTGAAAAATACAAATATTTGTATATTTGATAAACAAAAAATTACATCATTGTCTTGAGCTTCTTACATATAACCTATTATAATCGTTCCCTACGAGTCCTCATATTTTGATATCGCTGTAAAATTTTCTCATTGTCAATATTATTGAAGATATCTTTCTCAATATATGTGATCAAACAGTCATTCATCCAAGAATCTCCCATTCGATTGCGCAAGCGATTTTTCACTATCTTCATTGCAGAAAATGCTCTTTCCACCGATGCAGTAGCAATAGGCAAAATCAAAGCTAATCTCACAAGTAAAAACACCAAAGGGTACACAACATCCTTTTTTGTTTCAACTAGCTTCTTGGCAAGATCAAGAATCCCATTTAATATCGAAAATTGATCATCAGATTGCATATCAACAATATAATTATCAAGTTGATCACCAAGAGTAATAAGCTTTATTTTAGAGAAATCAAAAGGATAAAATTAAGCAAGCTGAATCAATTTTTACTTATCAAAAGCATAAAAAGAGTCACTTGGACTCAAGCATGTCACACAAATAAGCAACTTGGTATTTACCTCATTGAAGCGATGGTTGAGCTCTTGAAGTTGCATATCAATCACAGTGTAAAATAATTCTACTTGAAAATGATGCAAATTCATCATTTTTTGTGCATTTTGCCTTGACCTTCCCCAATGTACAAAATTTTCATCCATATTTGGAATGGCAATATCATGGTTCTCACAGAATGAAGATGTTTCATCAAATAAGGACTGCTACCCATCATCCCTCATCATTTGTAGTCATTGTTTGGAAACTTTAATAAAAGAAATTGCATTGATAATGTCTTGATCCTTCCTTTGCAGTGCTTGAGATAATTCATTTGTGATGCCCAAGATTTTTTTTCATCAAATGCATGCTAAACACAAATTCATAAGATTGGATAGAATCAAGCAAAGTATATGCTTCACCTTTTTGCTTTGAAGTTGTGCCTTCTTCCATAATGATCTTTAGAACATCAATTATAGAGTCAAACATCACGATTAGGCTTGATAATGATCCATAATGTGTGCCCCAATGTGTGTCACCTAGTCTTTGAAGAGAAGTTTCTTGATGTAAACCTTTACTACTTGAAAGTTCACCATTTTTTAGCCCTTCAACAATCTTACTAAATTGCTTCTCACGAAGAAGATCTTTTCTTTTAC
>JANVCL010000214.1:41072719-41099688 GCA_026546855.1 Erythroxylum incrassatum | reverse complement strand
TTCATTCATCACAAGGAACCATGCCTAAATTCCTCATTAAATTTCATTCAATAAATTCTAATTTTCAAGAAAAGGGTTGGGGTCCAACACTTAGAAGGCCAATTCTATCGTCAAACTTCTGTATCGTCTCACTTTTTCATCGTATCACTTTCTTTTCGTCTTAGTTCTATCGTCTCATTTCCATCGTCTCATTTCTTTCGTCTCATTTTCTTTCGTCTCATTTTCTTTCGTCTCATTTCTTTCGTCTCATTTCTTCCTTCTCGTTTCTTCCACCTCATTTTCTTCTGTCTCATTTTCTTCTGTCTCATTTCTTCTGTCTCATTTTCTTCCATCTCATTTTCTTCCCCAAAATGTCTCCACTTATAAGGATTATAACTTTTGACTTCGATGTCTAAAATTTGATACTATATACCGTTGGAAAGATAAAAGAAAGATCTATAATTTTTTAGAAGGCACCTTGGCTAAAATCTCTTTATATCAATCCCAAATTTGTCCCTAAAGTCTGAAGATGAATTTTCCATTCACACACCAACGTACTAGACCAACTTCATAACTTTAAGAGATTTTTGAGACTTTTAGATACAGAAATGAAATTCGATGTCTTCATAAGGAATGTAGCCATATATCTCTAGTTTAATCCAATTCAAGAATCATCTCATTTGGACAACTAGAGGAAAAGTTAAGGCTAACAGACTGAAGCACACTCAGTGAACATTTTTCAGATTTTCAGCCTTTCAATATTTTACAGCACCCAATCGCTCATAATCTTTCAAAATATAAAATTAACACTATAACCAGATTTTTCATCCCCAACAACACAGTATTTATGAACAAACAAATAAATGCCATTTTTCATGCAAATGATAGTAACTTATCAACTTTATTTCACAAATCTCCAATTCTAAGGGATTTCTTCACCACTTACCTGATGAAAACTCCAAATTCTTCAAGCCCTAAACTCCACATTTTACGTACTCCACTGAGTACAATGACCAGATTCTGGTTTTTCTTATGGTAGAGGACACAAATGGCAAATTGGCTTTGGTGAAGGAAAGGAGGAAAGGAAAAGCATAAAAGTTTCTTAGAAGGTATTTGACGGAAAACTCTGTGTTTTTCAAAAGAAAGTTTGAAAAAGATGATGATAAAGAAGGGACTTAGACAAGACTTAACCTGTCAACTCTCAAAGAATAGTAACCTACTTCTAGCAAGAGTACAAAAGCCTAAGTGACACTTGTCACTTTCCCACTACCCTATTATACACACACACACACACACACACACACACACACACACACACACATATTCTTTTACAATACTCCATAGATAAATTCCTAAATTCACCAACATTCACAAGTACGATATTCTTACCAACCAATAGAATATCCCAGTACAAACAAAATTCAAATTCATGAAATTACGAAAAATGACAACTCAATCCAATTATACCCAAAATTACTCATGAATGCATGTACAATTATTTTCATGTGTAGATAAGTTCACTATTCAAGTATAATTGTATGGCATATTATGCATGAACATAGAAGGGCATCTCTAACTCTCATTAATCACTCACATTTACCATTCTAACCCTCCCACAAGAAATGAAATGTTACATAACCTAGTCGTATATGATGTAATATAGTACTATCTTCCTTTAACTTTACTGTTGTAACTTCTCTACTTAAAATTATGCTCATTATCATTTTATAGATTTCTTTTCCAATATTGGCCCTTTCATCATAGTCATTCTAATAACACCATCAAGCATCTTAATCTTGACCTGTCTTATTGCGAAAAATGTATACACTTTATCATTCCTCATTTAGATAATGCTAAAGTTTTCTAACGTATATGACATAAATCAATCCTTATTTTGTGTCATATAATGTAAGCATCATGTATCTAAAATGTACGAGTCTTAAAATTGACTAATTGAAACATAGAGCATATCTTTATCATATCTTTATAATTGATACATTTCTATTGTTTTACCTTTAGATTTAGATCTAAAAGATACACTTAGATGAGCTATATTTTTCTTGCTTTCTTCCACAATCCTAATTTTCTCTCAAATGTAGCCCTTCAACTTGAGAGGCTTCACTAGTATTTATTCTATATTGGTTATATTTCAATAACATAATGGTGATGTCCTCCATACCATCTATCTTTGAGTGTGGTCATAAGCGTTCATAAGATAGAGGTAATGAGTGGAGGGAAATCATCACTTTATATTCATCTGCAATAGTCACTTTTAAGTCATAAAAGGCCACTAATTATTCAATTAAACACATTAATATGTTGTTCCATTTTTGTTTCCTCCTTTATTTTCAATATGTATGTTCTCTTTATGAGAGACTTTGACACGTATTGACTATCTTCTTCAATATCTCTATGAAGGATGCAATCTCTATGATATGGTACATGACCCTATCTTTTAAATATAGTCATGTGGCTCCAGTTGCTTATGCTTGTAACCCTTCCTAGTCAAGTGCTTCCATATGTTTTGAGCAACTCACTTGTAACCCCTTTAACATGCATTACTATGCAAAAAAATCATTTGCTCTGTGTTGCTATAACCTAAAATTTTTAGTTCCATTGAACTTCTCCACTTCAAATTTTGCAACCACTATCATTATTGTCTCAACTATGTTATGATACCACTTTTTGGGAAATAATTAATTGTAGAAATAAAGTAGTATGAAATAAATAATAATTATCCAAGAAAAATTTTAATGGGTCCTAATATATTTAATGTGCCTACCTCCTTAAAAGCCAAAAGCTATGATTTTACTATTGATTTAATAACTCACTTGAGAAAGGTAAAATGTGTGTGTGTGTGTGTGTGTGTGTGTGTGTGTGTTTGTGCACGTATATATATAGATATAGATAGACAGACAAACAGATAGATAGATAGTAGATAGATAGATAGATAGATAGATATAGACATAACTATAGTTAATTGTAAACTCTAACTATTACAATTCTATAAGACTAGTACATTCACTAAATCCACCATAACTTAAACTTGACTATGATATGTCCTAAAATCCTTTTACACTTTGAAATCCATTAAAAACATATTTTTGCATAAGGTTATCCACTATAAACACAACCAAGAATTATGTATCTCAAGTTGTATAACTCAATATATCTTTCTAGAATATAGACATAGCCTCTTATATGCTCATGTCTTAAGTCATGTCGTCCTTAGAAAATTCTTGATCACACCAACATGATCATATTTCAACATGTAGTTTCAACTCAGTATTTCAGAGATTATGTGTCAAGCCGTGTTTACTTGAAATTTTCTAAAAAACTCTTACGTTCTTTCATAAACACTTCAAAATTACATTCGTGTATATAAGTCATACACAACAAATTAGTTCCACGTCAAAAAAGAAGAAAGATTTTAGATATAGATTTAGGAATTAATAAGGAACCTTGATGAAGACATTAGGTGTCTCAGGAAAAGAGGTTATGACATCTCCCATGAGAGGTAGTATCAAATCTCTTATTAAAAAAGAGGTAAAAAATGTTATAAGTCTAAGTTAAATATGCTATCATAGACAATATATCCGGTCAATTTGTTCAATTTGAGGGCAAAGGTACTTTGATGGAGTGATGTAACATATTAGTTCATATAATGTTCTTTGCTTATGTACGTGCTTACATAAATGGATTCCCGCTAATGTTAGAATATAATCTAAAGCAGCATAGCTGGGGTGCAAGTTGACTCCTTTATGTTCCAAAAAGTTTTATTGTCCCATTAGCCTGCTTAAAAAACTAGATATTCGGTTCAAATTTTAGGGTCTATAGCAATCATTCCAATCGTAAATAGTTTCAAATTTCCTTTCCTTACTTTTCTAAGTCGTTTTTGTTCTTCCTAGTCAGGAGAAAGTTAATTAGATGGAGTCTAGAATAAATTTTATTTAATGGTCATAGTGTGGCAGCATTTTGGGTGATGAAAAGCTTAGGTAAGTGATTAAATCCAATTAAAAATACTTAGCGCTGATCCCAACGAAGATGCATTTGCATTAGCAGGCAATGTTATATTTGCCCATTTGAGTGAAGGGTTAAATACGTAAAGATTTGCTTCATCATACTTTGCACTACAACTTTAGATGATAAATAAATTAAGGAGAAATGGAACTCTTAACCTCAAATTATTAGAATTACCTCAGTATCATTGATGCGGTGGAGTACATGATACTTAGCCTTACTTTCTGTGTTTTACAATCTATAAGAAGTTATGCTTTTAATGTTAATGTATTGCTTCAATAAAAGAAGCTGCTGCTACAATCCTTGTTTTTGTATCCTTTGTTAATTTAACTTCTATCTTGGAAAGGTTAAAATCATTGGTATCTTTTTCGTGTGGAAATGTACTCCTAACTATTTGAGTAGGAAGTATTCCTCTGCTTCTTCCCTGCACGAAGAAATGCATGTGCAAAGCACATGCAGTCAGTACACAAGGCTCTGCAGTTGTATTATTTGCCTACGAAAAAAATAAATTCCACGCAAAATTATAAAGAATTAATACCAACATGGGAATTAGTCTCCAAAATAATTTTACTTTCCAACAATGATATTGAAACTCAGCTTGTAGGACAGTAGATAGAAAGTTCATTGAAGAGTGGAAGAAGTTCAAATAAAAGACAAATGCCGATTGGCAAGTAAAATTCTTGGTGTCCTAAATCACATGGAAGACTATATAGATTCTTTCTATTTGACGCATTTCTGTTTCTTGGCAAAGTTGATGCAACTTTGAAGAAAGAAAGAAAAGAATTTTTAAAGTGGTCGACTTTAGGATGCCAAACTCAGGACTAAGTAGGAGATAACAGAAGCAAACACTTTTACTTGCTGAAGCTATAACAGGTAAAGTAGGACAGTCGATACATACTAGTCAAGTGGAGTATCAAATAAGAGATATTCATGCCACTTTATTTCTTCATTGTAAATTCTCTAACATTCTCCACTTGATACAACAAAACTAATTTAGTCGGTATTATGTTACTTAGGATTTGTCATAATTATAGGTGTTAAAGCTGCAAAGTCAGTGGTTACAGATTTACACGAATACTTTACCTAACGGGACTCAAAAGGAGATGTATGTTCTAAAAAATATTGAAATCATTTGATGTGATTATTCCTATTTTAACGACACAAATTCGTAGCATACACTAAATGCTTCTAAATGTCAGAAAAACCAAAAAATAAAAAAGGAAGAAGAAGAAGAATAACAGGCTGAGAGCATAAGTTGTTTGAAACTCAAATTGATAGCCGCATGACCCCATTAGTTAGGCATGCAATCTGGATCATATTGATGGAATCAGGTAACCCTTGCTAATCATTAGTTATTATTAGAGTACATATTAAGCATTTTTGCCCCTGAGTTTTCGATTTGTTGGACTAATGTATTTCGCAAAATTATTCAAAGTGAACTTATTCTAGAATCTGGAATATTGAAAGTAGTGAAATTCCAATTTTTAATTTACACTCTGATGTATGGATGGAACACCTATAATAAACCTCCAATAGCGTTCTTTTTACCATCCCTTCAAATCTGAGTTTCGGAGAGTATACAGGATAGCGTATGGGAATATAGAGACAGAGAGTCTTCCAATGAAAGCTCCTCAATGTGACCATTGGATGAAAAGCACAAAAGCATACATAGACATAAAAATAATATAATAAAATTATAAAATCTTGCTGTGGCCCAATTTCTGACCTCCACTCACAATATTCCAAACACATAAACAAATCAAAAGTGAGAGATTTCCAATCAAGTGACATTCCCCCACTCTCACTCCTACCCTATTCAGGAATTCAATTATTCTCTTTATTTCTTTTCCCTTCTTCTTCCTCTCATATAAAACTAAAGATAGTGCCAGCTCTGTGCACAATATAGCAGTAGCAGAAAGAAACAGCAAAAGCTCCTTTATATCCTTTCTTCTACTTGATTAAACTAAATCATGAACCAACAAAAAAATTAATGTTATCTAAAACAAATCTTTCATATAACATATTCTCCTCCTAAAGTCAGCATCTATTCTTATTCTATAGACCCAACATTAATCTTATCTTAATTATTCCTTAATTATTACAATTATTGATCAATATTATACCAAATGATCCCAATGTGTTGGCCAACCAATATTATTTTGCATGTAGCTACTGGCCCTACACTAGCAAGCATGTATCTTTGAAGGATCATTTCCTTTTCTTTCTCTTTCACAATTTCTCTACACTGTGGCTTCTTTCAATATCCAGGGATAAGTTGTTATCTGGGCTTCGCTTGTCTGCTTTCTGTTCTTCATTTTACTTTTGTTCTTTGATCTTATCGATCATTCCCAACTTGGATAGGGTTTCTGATAATATTATATGTGTAAGTGCTAGTAGCATACAACAGAATGAGTTCTTCCACCAGAACTCCGACCATTTTCCTTTCCCTTCTATCTGAATGTGCCTCCGAATGTAGGGTTCCAAAAATCAAACGTCGTCTCTTGAGCAACTGGAAAAGTGCTCGAAACCGGCACCAGACACAATCCTCGGCTCCGAAGATCATGTTTTTGTCCTTCAGGGTCTTTAGACTTTTCAGAACTCTACATAGAGAAAGCATGATAAAAATATACGTAAATTTAATGGGGAAAAAGAAAAAGAGCAAGCGAGAACTTTACTTGTCTTAATTAACCTGACTATACTTCACAGTTCACCCTTGACCACAGACTTTACTATGTATTAATTGGATATGGGCATTAACTAAGTGAAAAAAATGCATACATTTATGCGATTAGGAAGGAGAATCTGTTGCATATGTACCTGTTGGTTGTGTATGGAAGGTCCACTTTTCATGTATGGGGTGCTTAAGAGCTGACATATACATATTAAAACAGAATATATGAGCCAAAAATGGATGATACCTCACAGCACGTTATATGAGCCAAGTGAAATTGATTTCCTAGCACTATTTTAATTCCCCACTTCCGAGAAGCAAGGTTTCTAACGGAACTTACAGTGACTTGACCGTGGAGGAACTTGATGTATTCAATTGCTTCAGAAAGCACAGAGGCTGTATCAGTCTGAAGAAACCCGTAATCAAAAGATAGAAGAGGAAAATGAATCATAAATTTCAAAGAATCAAGGTCGTCTCAATTTTCTTCTGAAAGTGAAGATAAGAGAAAATTCAGAAATATTTTCTCACCTTTCCAAAAGGTGAAACTAGTTGTTGGAGTGCAGTGATTCTGTCCCCCATCTTCTCTTTCCTCACCTATATGTTCATCAAAAACCAAAAATAAATTCTACAAATGGCACCAAGGAAAAAGCTTAGTGTGTATCCCTTATCTTGTCGAAAACGATTTTTCGACCAAAATTGGTTGTACCTTAAAGGGTGGCATAGGTGATGGAGTTTCGTTTCTAGGCCTTTTTGTTGCTGCTTCACTCCCACCACTTTTCTTCGGTACTGTGCTCGAATCCCGTACTTCAGATATATTCTGCTGGAATATGAGTGAACCAAAAATGTCTCATTCTCAATAGTCCCACCCTAAACTTCTTGTTAGTTCGATCGATCTAGGAAATTTTCATGTATGTATTTATCCAGTCACTCTTCCGTATGCTTGTGACAATATCACGCCATAAGCATCAAGTGCATGTAAGGAATCGTGCCACTCCATATATATGATTGGTGATATTCTGTTGAAAATATATAAATATGCGGAAATGCATACCTTTGGTTTTTCTTCAAATTTTGATGCAGGAAATTGCGGTTGCAATGAAGGGAAAAAAGGCGGTCGAACATCAGTCATGGGGCTGGCAGATGCATTCCAAAAGGGTGCGTTGTTGGAGAAGTGCAAGTGGCTGTGAGAAGGTTGCTTGGGAGGAGAATTTCTCAAGAATTGAGGAACTTTAGACCAAGGCAGCAGTTCATTGGTGCTAATGCCATAATTTGCGCCATATTGATAGCTCACGGATCGGTTCTCTGACGAAGACTGCCGTGGTTGATTTTCAGATCCTAATAGCCCTTGAAACACAGTTGAAGTATTGCCATAGATAGCTGATGAATCCATTTGAAAGCTACACTGCAAGCCCTGACATGTGACCGTACTATCACTGGAGCTACCAGGTGGACTAAAATGAGGTTGATCTAGGGAAAAATCTTGGCTTATATTCTTAAACTCGTTCACGGAAGAATCTCCACTTACTCTACTAAGCATTCTCTCCCTCCAGTGAACATGAGATGATCCGATCCCACGTTCATGCTGATAATTCGTGTTCGAATTCAGGTTCTCTTGGAACATGGAACGAAAACTATTCCCAGTTTTATCGCCTCGACTGCCAGAAAGATATCATACGATATTAAGAACAAAAGATTAAATACCAGGTCATGAATTTTGAACACACCTTTAAAAAAGAAGAAAGTAATAAATAACAGGAAGTAAAACTCTCAAATCAAAGAGTGTATCAACTTACAGTAAAGTTTGGTTCCATTCCATGGCATGTGAAGAGAGGCCTAAGCCCATCATATTCAAGTCACTACAAGAATGATCCTGCCCTTGTTGCAGCTTCTGGGTATCATGATAAACAGCAGAGCTATCTGATATTGACACAGACTCCATGGAAGACCTTCCCTTGTCATCCACTATTTCACTTGGCCAAGGAAAGCTACTTAAAGAGTTAAGCCCTGAAGAAGAAGACGATGGCCCGCTATCAAACCTGTTTCTGGAGGAATCCCACCAGTTTGTGCTTGTGTTGAATTCATCAGCCATGTTTCTTGGGTTAAATTGCTGCAGATGAGCAGCTATTTTGATTAAATCTTGGACTTTTCTTTGTGCTTCCACTTGCGTACTATCGATGTTGCTTTGGTCTTTGTTTTGAGGTTTTGCTTTTAGTTGTATGGTAACAAAAAATGATAGGAAACAGTTTGCTGCAACTCAGGGGTTATTTATAGTACCCAAACTGGAGACTGTTTTGGCTCTTGTGAGCGTAACATCAACAGAATAGAACTAACCGGAATGCTGTTGGTGCGGTTGACATTTCTAGGGTCACCTGCGTAGACAAAGGACAGGTATTTATGAATTTTGGGTTTAATTGTCTTCTCTCTTTAACAGTTTTCTTAAACTTGTTTTCTATGCGAGTCTTTTGAGTTTTGACTCCTTTTATATATTTATTTTCTCTTTTCTTTTTTACTTTGTGGGCTGCTGTGCATCTTTTTTCCGTCGGATTCATTCAATAACAACAATGATGACGAGGAAGCAAAGATTAAACAGCCATAAGTCAATGCCCAACTACTTCTTGCCATGTAAGCTTCCACTTACTCATAGAAGGAAGGAAGAAAGGATTATTCTTGACTATTACGTTGATTAATGTTAACTATTAACAAATCGATATAGAAAAAATTACAAGATCGCCAATAATTTTTTAAAAAAAACCTACTCTTACATGCACTAGTTGATTCACATTAATACCTATTTAGGTCTTATTTGAGGGGAGTATTAGAATATAATTGCTAGTAGGATCAATATAGACTTGGAGTGTCTTGATGAGACAAAATAAGCTTAAATTAGTAATCTAGATGTATAACCATACTCCATTCCCTCTGCAGTTGTATGACATACATAAATTAAAAAAAACCGTTAAAAACAAATAGATTGTCAAGAATCTCACATCAGACAAGTATAAGGGCATTCAAGAATTTATAATAGTGTGCAAACCTCTCCTTTTTGAGCTAACTTTTGGGGGTGAGTTATGTCTTTCTAACATGGTATATTAAAGCCAATTTGTCTTAATGATTTGGGGCAGTGCTTGATTATATCCTTTTGTCCAATATGCCTTTCAGATGTCGGTGTGCCAGAAATCCCACATCGAATAACTATGGAGGCATTCAAGAATTTATAATTGTATGCAAACCTCCATCCTCTTGAGCTAGCTTTTAGGCATGAGTTTGGCCTTTCTAACATAGATAGCCAACAAACCAAATTCTCATAGTCTCATGGAATTTTTATACCAGAACTCCTATAGCTTTCAATTATTACTCTACGGACACCTTTCTTTGTTTGTTTTTCGGTTGATGATGAAAGCTTAAATTACATTTTATAATATTTTCTGTTTACAGTTAACGTGGAAAAATTACATGCAAATAGATGGGTGGAAAACAGAAATCTTCTGTTCTTCTTTTGAATGTACCAAAAATCTATTGAGAATTATCTACTTTTATAGGTTTATTTTAGAAGTGCCCAACTTACCCTTAAAAACTAGCTCAAGAGGGTAAGGTTTGCATACTAGTATAAATTGTTGAATGTTCTTATAGTTGTCTAATGTGGGATTGCTGTCACACCCTCCTCAATCCAGAGCAGAACTGGAAATCTGATGGACATATTGGACAAGCGGACATAACCGAGTACTGCCCCAAACTATCTAGACAAACTGACTCTGATACCATTAGAAAGGCCTAACTCACCCCGAAAAGCTAGCTCAAGAGAGAGAGGTTTACACACTATTATAAATTCTTGAATGCCCTCATAATTGTCCGATGTGAGATTCTTGACAGACCTTCCTCAGTCCAAAGCAGGATTGGACATCTGATGGACATATTAGACAAAGGGACATAATCAGGTACCGCCTAAAATCATCGAGAAAACTAGCTTCAATACCATGTTAGAAAGGCCTAACTCAACCTCAAAAGCTAGCTTAAGAGGGGCATTCAAGAATTTATAATAGTGTACAAACTTCTCCCTCTTAAGTTGGCTTTTGGGGGTGAGTTAGGCCTTTCTAATATAGTATCAAAGTTAGTTTGTCTCGATAGTTTGGGCGGTACTCGGTTATGTCCCCTTATCCAATATGTCCATCAGATGTCAAACCATGCTCTGATCTGAGGGGGGTTGTTAGGAATCTCACATCGAACAAGTATAAGAGCATTTAATAATTTATAATAATGTGTAAACCTCACCCTCTTGAGCTAGCTTTTATGAGTGAGTTAGGCACTTCTACAATGGTATTAGAGCCAATTTGTCTCGATGATTTTGGGCAGTACTTGGTTATGTCCCTTTGCCCAAATGTCTATCTGATGTCCAGCCCTACTCTGGACTGGGAGGGTGTGTCAAGAATTCCACATCGGACAACTATGAAGGCATTTAAGAATTTATAGTAGTGTGCAAACCTCCCCCTCTTGAGCTAGCTTTTAGGAGTGAGTTAGGCTTTTCTAATAGTTTAAGGCATCAAATATTTAAATTTCACAAATCCTCAATTTAATACTCTTTTTGCTAACAAATGAGTACTTACTAAAAATCTATATATGATTTTTACTAATTCTAGAATTTTGAAGACATAAGGGAAAGGTTGACTGTTCATTTTAATTTAAAGTTTATCATTAGGAATTTATATTCTTATGATAATCATTTGGTATTTATGAATTTGAATACATTAATGGATTAAAAATGTCTCATTGAAATTATAGAATTTCAGTAATATTACTTCTTGATTTGAACTTTTCATATATTTCAAATAAATTACTAAGTTATACTTAGAGCAATAAGTATTATTTTCTTTAATTAAATATGTTAGAGAACATTAATTAAGGTTGTAAAACACTTTGTTAGAATTCATCTCTAACGTATTTATTAGGGCCCAATCCTCTTATGGAATTTCAAATTCCACAAAAATGAGAGATTCAAACGTTATAAATTTTTTCAAACATCTTTATTTTTCTCCATTCATATCAAATTATGATTTTTATTATATATCTTGAAACTTACGAAATCCTTCATTCCAAAATCTCCATGCCAAAGATTTGATCAAAAAAAGTGGCTCAATCACAAGTTTCTAATAGGTGTTATAATAGATGAAGTAAAAGAAGTCAAAAGTTTTTCCTTCTATGTCTGTTTAATTTAATCATGTGAGATAAAATCACAATAAAAATAATAGAACAGTGTCTAAAATTGGAATCAAAAATTGAAACTTGTTTAGAATGGTTACGAAAGGAAGAAACCCAGAAAATAGCCTAGTGTTTGAGGTTATTTCATGTATATATGTGTGTGGGCGTTTGTGTTTTGGAAATGGAGTAGAATTTTATTTGTTATTTATGCATATAGGAATGGAAGCTTGACTAGATCTCAAAGACAAGACAATTGACCTCCTTAGAGTCACGAGTTTGAGAAGAAATGAATATCACACTTGAAAGGAAGTTGAAATCAACTCAGCATCTCATGTAAAGCATTAGTCAAAGTTTGGCCTCTTGATCGTCCAAAATTTTGTCTTTTAATGGAACCACAAAACTTTAATGGGTCATAGAAGAGAATTTGTTGGTGAGATGACTTGAGATATCATTCACGACTAATTACATTTTAGTTCTTTAAGGTAGGTGAAGATATATGAATTACCACATTAGATGTCATGTAAGTCATAATATGGTTCAATTATGTTGGAATTCAATGATTACGTGCCGAGTCAGTTTGATTACTAGCTTAAGTCAAGGATAAGATCATTTTGACATATGCTATAAGTCAGAGATAACTCAGAAGCCTAATTTTAGAGTGGGTCTCTGTACGACGAAATAATTTTATTTCTTAGTCAACCAGGGCCGGCTCTAATAGCAAATCAGCGAAAAAGATATAACTGCCCACGTTTTTATTTGAGATAATAATGTTGTTAACATTTTTTAAATCTGAGTCCTTTCGCAAGGACTTAACAACCAAGTCCAAGTATAATCAAGTGCGTTGGGATAATTTTTTATATCTTTATTATGATAAAAATAAAAATTAGAAGATTCAATTATGAAATCGTCTTACTAATAATAACTGGTGATTAAATATTTGATAAAGTATTCAAGTTTATACTAACTTAATGATCAAAATTCAGTCTATAATTACGTAAAAGGAATTTATTGGTAATATTACTTAAAAGAAGATGGAAAAACATGCCAAAGGTTAACGAAGTCTTTAATTTGGGTGGTGCAAAAGAAATTGATAATTATAGAGAAAATGTTCACAAGACAAAATTGAAGTGAAGGGCGAGGGAATGGGCGGCGGCAGACGTGGTGGAGGGGCGGCGGTGGGGAGTGGCGACGTCAGAGACCAAGAGAGTATTACTTTTAATGCCGAAACAGGTCAACCAGGGTGGGGTCCACGCGGCGTGCACGCGTGCGTCGACATATGGGTCCACCTGCCAATTTCTTCCTATTCCTCGAAGTCAGACCCCGGAAAATGACTTGCCAATTAATTAATTACTCTTTAATCTAATTCTAGTTTAATTAATGTCCATCGTCTTCAAACGTTTAATGATTAAATAGGAGCTATTAACTAGTAAGAGAACCATTTCCACACATTAACGTCCCACCATCAACCTTCAATCTTCAATCTTCAGCCAACTTGACACGAGAATCCCATAATTAAACTCTTTTACTTTTACTAGGTTTGCAGTTCTATTATTCGGCTGCACTGTCTTCTTTAACTGTTTAGTAAAATTATGTTATCTTTTTCTTCTGTAGGTTGTAGAGTTAATTGTCCTTGAACTAGTTATCAGCAGCCTTCATCCTATTTCAAGTATGGCAATTTGAGGCTTTTATCGCCAATTAATCACTTAATCTAAACTCAGTTATCTCCATTCGTTGAGGTAAGAACATATTTGTTTGTGAAATCATATCCCCCTCATGCCTATCCTACTGAGACAACCCAAAAGAAAGAAAGAAAAAAAAAGGAAATACTATAGTTGTAAAATGAGTTTATGTCAAAATCTTACCTCGACAATTATTTCTTTTATCGTTAATTAAGATAATAATATTTTTTCTTTTATGATAAATAATTTTCATTTTATTTTATTTTATTTTATTATGTAACATTAACTTTTTCTAATTTAAATCCTTTCTATTAACTCTCTTAACAAAAAAAAAACATACATGGCATGTCATATCATCAACCATATGAAATGACAAGCACATAAATATCAACTCAGATTCCCACATTAATATATGGCATATTTAGGTAATTTCACTCAAATTTGCCATGCCACGTGAAAATCTACTAATGTAAGCCCTAAATAAATAGTAATGAGAATTATTTAGCAAAGAATAATAATAAAAATGAAAGGGCTTTCTTTGAGAAACTTAGAATAGAGAAACTTATTTTTTAAAAACAAGTTTCTCACATTTTCCTCACAAATTTCAGATATTTATTTTTATTTGTTCTTACTATTAGTATATTTGTTAAACGTGATACATGAATATATGATTGCAATTTTTATTTTCTCTGCGTATGCAATCCTTCAAATAGCAATTAAGCACACAAGTTACTACGAAAAAGAAAAGCAACGCAAACAAAGCACCCAAGTTCGGCTAATCAAACTACAACAATTCATAGAAAAACATAAAGATAATTACTTTCTGTTAAAATTTATCCAATCCCTTAAGAATCAGAAGAAATCTGTACTTGAAAAATGGAGGATACAAAGACGAAAGTAGAGTCGATGACGCAAGAAGCACTCTATTGTTAGTTTTAAATGGGCCAGATCAAATATTCCATAGTTTTTGTTACAAATTTCGATCAAACAAATTTTTATTTTCAATTTTCATATTAAAAAGTTCAACCAAACAAGTTTTTATTTTTTAATAACAATGGACACCAAAATTAAAAAACTAAAACTAAAACTAAAACCACAACAGAAAAACAGAAGTAGAACCAAACTACCTTTTAAGTGATTTATCCAAAAAAATTTAATTGAAGTTCATAAAAAATATAAGATATTAGAGGGGATTTTTGAAGATAAAGTGGTTATTCTAAATTTAGTGATTTTTTGAATATTTGTTCATTACTAGAAGTTATTAATAATTTTTCGAGGAAATTTTGTGATTTCCTTTAATTTTTGTCACAAGATAAGATTGAAGACTATTTATAAAATTTATAAACAATTGTTTAAAGAAAATTTACTTATTAAGGCAAATTTTGTCACTTATTATCCAAGAGTGAAGATCGTCGAAGGGAACTTATATATGTAAGAACATATTTTTATCATGTTTTATAATTGTTCAATTAATTCTAATCGATTAAATAAAATATCTTTTTATTTGTATTGGTTACCTAGCGTTTGTTATGTATATTCTCTCAGGCTTGTATATTTTTGTTATTAATTATTGTCAAGTGTACATAATACAAAAAAATAATATAATTATTTATTGTCCATTTGTCTTAAAAGTTTCTATTAATATTGGGTTATAATAAAGATTCTCGTTAAGTCACTTCCTCTTTACGGTAGACATGGATGAGCTTAATAAGAACATCCATTGTGATGTGCATTGGTATATTTTTTTTACTATTGACATTATTTTAGTGGACGAAACAAAAGAGAGTATTAATGTCAAGCTAAAACTTTGAAGGGTTAAATTAGAGTCGAAGGGTTTTTTAATTGAGTAGGACTAAAGTAGAGTACTTAGAGTGTAATTTTTTAAGTCGTGGGATTGCCTTCGATGTGGAGACCAAGATTGATATATAAGTTATGCTATAGAAAGATTGTTTTAAGTACCTTAGATCCATCATCCAAAACAATGGTGAGATAAATGATGACATAGTTCATTATGTTAAATAAGGGTGACTTAAATAGAAGAGCGCCTTAGGAGTTATATGTGACAAAAAGATATCATTCAAGTTAAAAGGTAAATTATAATATTTCATAATTAAGTTGTTCATGCTCAATGAAACAGAGTGTTGGTCTATCATACAGATGCATAATCCTATGTTAATGATAGTAGAAATGAGGATGCTTCGTTAAATGTATAACTTTATAAGAAGAGATAAGGTTAGGACTGTAATGATAAGAGATAAGTTCGAGGTGGCTAACATTGATAATAAAGTAAAGAAGACAAGGCTTAGGTAGTTTGACATGTTATGAGGAGAAATAATAATGCCCTAATAAGTAGATGTAAGAAGATTATACTCAATAATGGTAAGAGAAGAAGAGGAAGACCCAATAAGAATTGAGGGAAGGTGATCAGGAATGATATGACCCTACTAAAGCTTACTGAGGACTTGACCCTTATTAGGAAACTTTCCTGATTTAGGATACAGGTGGAGGATCCTACGTAGAGAGATATTTCTCTTTTTATAGACCTTTTGAACATTTTCCTTAGTTCTTTTAGCCTAAATATTTTTTTATTTATAACACTTTATTTATTTTATTTATTTATTTCATATTTTTCTTTGATAATTGTTTGTTTGTTTTATTTACTTATTTATTTTCTTTATTGTCTATTTATTTATTTACTTACTTTTATCCTTATTTTGATCTTGATCTTGATTTTTATTTTGATTTTTATTTATGTAATTAATTGTATATGTATTTAATTATTATTTTCTTCTAACCATTTTCATAAACTTTTTTCTCATATGATTTATTGAAAATAACCCCTGTACTAGCTAAGAGCAAGGCTGTATATGTTTGGATCTGCCCAAACTTCGCATCTTAATAGGATTCCTACTAAGACATTATTGTTGTTATTTTTTTCTTAAGATTTTGTTTAATAAGTGCCCTTTTATTTGTTTATTTATTTTATACTTAATTCTTAACTAATGTTCAGGATACTTTAAATTGAATACTGTAATGTCTCTTTCAAAAGAAATTATAGAAAAAACAAAAAGGAAGAAATAATAAATAAAATAGTTTAAATAGCTCACAATTTCATCATCAAGCATTGAAATATTATGATCATTGATATCAATCATTTGTCTTTTATCCCTAATATATGAACAATTTCATCATTTTTAAATATTATGTTCTCTATTTTTCTTCTATCTAGTTTATTTTTCTTTCTTTTCTAAATTTAGAGTATGAATTGATAGTAACTTTGACTATATTTAAATTTTAAAAAAGTTGACCATATTTATTTAACATTGGTGAATGTCATCATCAAATCTAGAATTTGAGTTTCTACTTTGGACATTGATTTTTTTTGTTTGTTTGAGAAACTGGTACCAATTATTATTGCTATGCTTTATAACTCATGTCAAAGGATTAAACTTTAAAATGTGGTGTTTGTTTGTGTAAGTTGTGGAGTGGATAAATCTCTTAACTTAATTTGCACTTTAAATAAGGAGATTTAGACTTTGGAGTTTCTTTATTTATGTTTAATATATGGACATCTATTAGTTTAAAATAGGTTTTAGACCTTTACGATAGCTTATAAGAAAAAAGTTTCTGAATACCAAGATAGGTGTTGATTCCAAAACATCTTGGTTAGGTTTCTTTGCTTATATGATGAAGCAAACCTAACATGTTTTTGTTGGTTTTCTAGAGAGATTATATGAATTCTCTGGTAAGATTTGCATGTTTAAGTTTTGTTTCTTTTTAGTCATTACAAAATTTTTTTAGTGTTTTAAATATTTTTAATGAATTTTGTTTCATAAGATTTAACCTTTTCTTTTTATATCTAATTCTCGCTTTAATTTTCTTACAAGAATCCTTTTGGCACTTGTAAATATGGTAATAAAGGATAGGTCAATACAAATACATTATGGTGTTGAAGGGAATCTAATTGACAAACATATTGGTGGATGAAATAAAGTTATTAACGTTGACGATGTAGACAAGTTTTGTCACTATGATGGTTTTAATAAAGTTAAATTATGGAGTGGTCAAGATGATTTTTAGTGTATGTAATACATGATTATAGGAAAGGGTTTTAATTATAGATTAAGGTGAATGGGTAATAACCAACAAAACTTGATATGTATGATCTAAGTTATAAATGGGTAATAACTAACAAACACTTCTAATGAGGAAGGAAGTTAATTATAAGTCTGAGAGAGAGAATTACAATAGTGATGACAAAATGAGAGCTACTACTACTACTATAACCATCACCACTACTACTATTACTATTATTGCTACAACTACTATCACCACCACCACCACTACTATTATTACTACTATTACTACTGCTGCTGCTACTGATGCTGCTCTCACCACCACCACCCTCACCACCACCCTACTACTACTACTACTACTACTACTACTACTACTACTACTACTACTACTACTACTACTACTACTACTATTACAAGAGAGTCACAACACCTTGTCTAAGTTAAGCGAAGGAGTAGGTTTGGACTTAGAATATCCTAACAGTAGATCTATTTTGGAAGTCTGTGCATCGAGATAATTATTTGATGCAAATACTTTGAATGAAAGCAGAGTTTACGAGCTTTTAGATAGCGTGGGAGAATTTGGAGCTTTTGAAGATGATGAGACACAACCTCCTTCAGAAATACAATTTTGATTCGTATTATTATTTTCAGTTTTTATATTAAACTGATATTTATTTGTTATTAGTTCATTATAGCGTGGGAGAATTTGGAGCTTTTGAAGATGATGAGACACAACCTCCTTCAGAAATACAATTTTGATTCTTATTATTATTTTCGGTTTTATATTAAACTGATATTTATTTGTTATTAGTTCATTATATAATAATAGACATTGGTGCATTTTTATTTCAATAAATATTTTATTTTTACTTACTTTTATAAATTTTATTTCTTATTTATTATATACCAGTTTTATAAGGTTTAATAATACGGGTTGAAACTTTAAACCTTAAATCTTTTCTTCGAATGATTTGATGTCCGGTCTGGGTTTTAAAACATTGCTCGATAAAAAGAATGAGGGAAGCTCCAATAGAAAATAATTGAAAGGGAAAAGTACTTCAAAGATGAACCTGTTCCCATGCAATAGTAAGCTAGAATTGATTTTCATTTTATACATGATCTGATTGCTCATAAAGAAGATATTATTGTTGTTATTTCTTTGTCTTATTAGTTGGGTAACGTTCTAATGAAGCCACTTCCTATAACATTTTAATCTTTTTTTTCCCGAATTTTGGTTGTGTTGTTCTTGCCCTTCACTTTATGTGGGGCATTTTAGATAATATTAGTTATAACAAATATATACTTATTAAGGGTGTTATTATTGTTTAAGATTAGAGCTTATCCTCTATGTCCTTTGAAGTTATCAATCTCTGTGTATGACTTGTAGCGCATTCAATATTGTTATACATATAATTATAGCCTTAATATATTGTTTTGACTATGCGTATGACATGTCTTTATAACATCTTGTACATGAAAATTACAGAAACTAATCAACCACTAAGTATATGGTATGCCTGCTCTGCTAAGTATTCATTAAAGTCGTTAATGTCATGTCTAAGGTTGTGGAGTAACTAATAAAATTATTTCTTATCGCAATCTAAAACTTAGGTGAAATAAATCTTTAATTTTAAGAATTTGTGTTAATAGTTAAACCTAAAGGCTAAACTCATATTGGTATCAATATTTCAATTGATAAATTTCAATATTTTTTTATTATACGTAATAGCAACTCTATTTCCCTAAGACATGACGAGAACGATCTTTAAATTTGAGCAACCATTGTTATGACCAATTGAAACATGTTTCAGTATAACATTGTGCTTCATAGCATACGCTACACCTTACCTAATTAAGTAACATTAACATCATGCTCGAGCCTCAGTTATAGGACGAAGAGAATGGATTGTGGTTATCATGTTGGAAGTTGCCATAAGGCCATTTTCCAAATGGCCTAAAACTTAGGGATTGAGGCTAGTAACTTCCCATTCAGATATAACTACTCAATCTGATATTATTAGGAAAATTATCCTAATGGCGTAAAACTTAAGAATTGAGGCTAGTAACTTCCCATTCAAATATAACTACTCAATATGGTATTATTAGGGAAATTATTAGGATAGAAAAATGTCATCCATTAATTGATGACATATTGATACTTGATGGACGTATCAGATTAAAAGAAAGGCATACATAAAATTGGTTCTCTCTCTCCCCTCTTATCTTATATACATTTTTAAGAACAAGTTCAAACATCCATCTGATAGAGCATATAGAGAGAAGAAAGGGACAAGGGGAAAGAAATTAATTTTATTTTCTATACAGATAAGGTATCATGTCTTCTTCATTAAATCCAGCTATATGAAAATTATTGATTTAAAGATCCTTTATAATGTAGAGAAAATCAATTTCTCCTTACATGTAGTATTAGAGCATGGTTTTAAAATCTATAATTTCCCATCGCAAATTTTAAATAATGAGTGCTGAAGAATCTGTCTACTTTCTTCCTCCTACGTTTTGCTTATAAACTTTTACGTGGTTGAAATCTTCACACTTGTAACAGTATGAAGAAACCATGTTTCTATCACAATGTATGATTTTAGATGAACTCTTTTAGGCA
The DNA here is from genome assembly GCA_026546855.1 of Erythroxylum incrassatum. Taxonomy (NCBI): domain Eukaryota; kingdom Viridiplantae; phylum Streptophyta; class Magnoliopsida; order Malpighiales; family Erythroxylaceae; genus Erythroxylum; species Erythroxylum incrassatum. The sequence continues at coordinate 41,079,450 of JANVCL010000214.1, read as the reverse complement.
TTTAATATGTGATGTTTTGTCTTATATTCATTTAATGTATGTTGTCGTTGTGATTTGGTGTTTCTCTCACAATGTATGATTCTTAGATGCACTCTTTTAGCATTTATGTAGCACCCCACTCTCATAGGGTATATCTTCGAACATACCAATGGTATTCGAAAACATAATCTACGAGGGTGGCATGCTAGAACAATCAAACAATCGAACTCGTTACAAAATTTTCAAAATAACATACGCAACAATTAGATAATTATAACCATTAAAGCTTTTCACACATCATGTGTATTACATAAAACCAATAATCAATTTCGGTCTGTTTTATTCATAAACATTTTCAATCACAAGAGTTACAGTTATTATAAATATCATCATAATTTCAATAGTCACTTCGTCCCATTACAGAAATAAAACACTCTTAGTCATAATGTCATTACAAACATAATTATTCAGCTACACGAGATATAATAATTGTGGAATACATTCTTTAATACAAAAATTAATAGAAAAATCTATGTAGATGCGAACTGATCCTGACCTCTTTCTCTTACTCGAGTGCAATGGCTAGACTCCAATTTATCTTACTGGAGATCTTCTCTAAGCTTGAAAAATAATGTTGCAATTTTGAGGTGAGTTTTGCGAACTCAGTGAGTGGATCACCCTCGATGGCTCACTCATATCACATAACACATACAGTTCATGAAATCACGTAATTCACATAATTTCACTAATAATCATATAGTATCACATATCACTTTGATCACTTATTTCACATTTCACATTGATAGTAATCAAACAGTTCATTTTGATTATTTAAAACATACATATCAATTTTATATGCAATGCTTATGAGTCTCACTTCTAATTGTTATTGTTATGACCGAGTGCCTTTTTACTGGCCCATATCCTTTGTGGATACTGAGCCTATTTTAGATATTGTCCTATATCTCTTATGAATACCAGGCACATTAATAACTGAGCCAGAGGCTCTTATCACATTCTAAGCTTTAAGCTCTTTTTCGGTGGCTACTTAGGTGATAGTAGCCTTTATGTTGTCATGCATTCATATAATGAAATGCATCATATTTATATACATTCAATTAATCACTTGATTTCATTTTCACATGCACATACATATTTCTCATTAGACCTTGGTCCGACATTCAACAATAATGTTGACTATCACTTAGTTTGTCAAATTCACATACAAAGAGCTATTCTAATAGCTTATTTATGCATCAATCACCTCGGACATTCAATGTCTGGAATCAACACAATCACATTCACATAATAATTCAATACATAATTTAAAAGAAATGATTTATTAAGTGAGACCATCTAGGTCACTTACAATACGCTACAGATTAGTATTAGCTTCTATGATTCGGAAACATCTAGATACGGATGTTCTATCTTGTATATTAGCATCATGCAATACACGTATTGCACACACATTATTAATTGCGTAATCTTATGAATACTCAATCATATACATATGTATATGTGTTGTGTATAATGCATGCTCAATGATAATCTCGAGTATATTACCTAAATTTACATCTTTTTTTCATTCTCATTCATAAATCATATATGGCTTACACTTCACTTGTACATGATCATTCTAAGTTTACCATTTAATCCTTATCCTTTGTATGTGTCTAGCTTATTCTTAGGCTTACACCTTATGAACACTTAGTTATTCTAATATCATAAATCATTTTCTCGTAATTTCTTTTCTAACATTATATGCTCTCATAATATCCAATTCTCATTCAACTTTACTTGATACACATTACTCATCTCCTTTGAATCATAACTACAATCATATGAACATCTTCATTCCTATTATACTCATGCCTTTGGTACTTTGATATCAACAATTCATTTACTTTGATATCAACAATTCATTTACTAAGTTATAACCTCCATTATCAATTCATACATATCACACATTTAGTCACTTAATCTAAGCATCATTCTAGGTTCAATTCAAGCCTAAATTAAGTCCAAATGTCCAGTGAATATCCATTGGTCGGACTTCATATCTGCTGGATGGACCTTCTCAAGTTTTCCAGCTTTCCAGCTCCGTCCATGTCTATTTGAAGGAACATCATGTCCACTGGGGGGACCTTCTAGGGACACCAATAGAAATGTGAAAATTTGACCCTTTAGACAACAAAGTTTCTCATCGGGGTCTTCATAGAAGTTGTAAAACTCGAAGTCCTCTTCGAAAGGATATTTAAATGATCTCAATTTGACATCCACAGCTAAATTTATGCCTCTTTCTCCAAAATTTATCCAATTGCATCCATCTTTTCTAGATTTCTAACTCTTTACTTACTACGTTCAATACCTTATGCTTGGTTTATCATTTCTAGTTTAATTACTCATCCTTTCCCCATCATTATTAACTCCATTCCATCTCAATATATTCCATAAATAAATTATAGTCTATGATTGATTATGAACACTAAAAATAGAACATATACATATATACATTTATCATCAACCTTCTGCACATGTTCAACTTCATTTCCACTTTCATTTCACTTCTAACTATCACCTTAATTCTTCCTATTTTAAGACACTACATTACTCCCTTTCTTTAGCTCTAGAATCATTTTAGTTCATCTCCAAAACACCTAAAGAAATCCATATTAATACACTAAGAAAACAGAACATAAAACCCATTATCTATCAATTTTTTGAACTTTTTCCTACACCATCTTTAATGATCTTTCTATTTCAAACTCATTTCCATAATAACTTATGAAATATTGATCATCATAAATAGGAAAACAAGACATCAATGTGCTCATTTCTTTACCCACATTCCAATATACATGAAACATCATTTACTTTATTAATCCAACATTATAACATTCCATAATCTATTATCCATCAAAACACAAAAGCAAGATATGGATATGTTCATTGTTAACCCACGTTACACATATATTTTCAACATATTTTTCATGATCATTAAATATGCTTCATTTAACAAGCCATAAAGATTAATATGTTACTTACTTGGTTTACCCAAGGTTTCTTCTAGAATCATCAATTAACCCTAGCCACCAAGCATCATATGATCATCATTATTGAAGGAGGAATAGGCTATGTTTTCCTTGTAAAAAAAGGGATAGTAAGGATTTTGAAAAAAATCAGCATGAAGGGGTTTGGTTGTGAGAATGAAAATGTCGTGGGTTGAGAGAAGAGAAGAAGAAGAAGGTGGCGGCATTTGGCCAAAACAAAATGAAAAGAAAAAAATGGCCTTTTAGCATAACAATGTGGGTTAAGCTATGTGGTGTGGCTCACTTTCTCATGGTCCTCTTTTGTTCTTTTAATTAGCTAGTCCATTTGTGTCCTAATTCTAATCCAATTGACTCCCAATTTTAAATGACATACGTCAATAAATCCTAATGTCATTTATCAAAATTTCTACTACCATCTGACACTTATTTCTACTGCCATTTATCAATTGTTCTACTACTTAACATTTTTTCTAGTCCAAAAATCTCCATAATTTTAAAAAATTCTTAAATTTCACCAAAAATTCTAAATCAATAATTTAATTCACCAGATCAATTTTTAAGGCAAAATATTCAGTATCCATATCATAATCACATTAAAACAATCATTTATACCCAAAAAATGCCAAATGAGTGCATGAACAAATCATTACAATATGTGCAATAATCAAATTCACGTGTATGTGTACTATATTAAGCATGAGCATGAAGTGCATTTCCTAATCTCTCATTGCTATTTCTCATTTACAGAAATATAGAGTTCTAACCCTTAGTATGGAAACGGGATGCTACAATTTATTATGAGTTTTTTTGGCTTATATGCATTTAATGTATGTCACTATGTTTTCTTTTGGTCCTATATGCATTTAACATATTGTATCAATATACAGATAAAAGTATGAAGCGAAAACAACAATGTCACTTTTATAAAAGCAATGTTTTGAATGTTGTTCTTTTTAGTGTAAAACGCTTTCGAAGTGGTATTTGTTGTATGAATTTGGTTTTTGCCAAAGCATTAATCCAAAGTCACCATATGAACTTGGTTTTTGCCAAAGTGTGTGGTTTTTACAAAGTCGTTAATCTAAAATAACTTCTGGAATTATATTTTCATCTTATGAATATATATTATTGTTATTTATATTTGACAGTATGATTAAAATTAGTTTGTAACCAAAGTGACCAAACTAATTTTATTAAAATAAATGATGAAAATATCATGCATAAGATAGTCATTTATTCGTGACACTCGTAAAATACCAATTAGGCAAATTGATGAATAAATGACATTCATTGATTATTAGAGCTTTAGGATTTGCCTAAAGGAAAATCATTTATTCTATGATTAGTGAGCATGATTGAAGGCATTAAATTTCTTAAGTCAAATATATTTTTTTATCCAAAGATGACATATGTGTTTGGTTAAGAATTTTAATTTCTTGATACTGATGAAAAGTGGCATTTATTTATGATTGTGTGTTATTGTATATACCCAAAGATGTTCTATAATATACTTTGAGGTTTGATCTGAATCTATCATAGAATTAATTATGAGTATTTATGATTTATTTGCAGTAATTTCTCTTCATTCGTAAGCTTCTTTTGTTACCGTATTTAATGGTTTGAACGTCTCTGAATGGAACGAATAAGTCAATTTCCACTTAGGTTTCTTGGATCTTGACTTGGAACTTTTGGAAGAACAACCTGCTGCTATTACTGATTTAAGCAATGAAGAAGAGAAGTCCAAATATAAAGCTTGGATACAATCTAATAAATTAAGCCTTATGTTTATGCAAATGACTATAACGAATAACATCAAGACTATTATTCCACAAAAAGAAAATGCAAAGGAATACCTAAAGTTTGTGGAAGAATGCTTTTGTTCTATAGACAAGTCACTAGCTGATACACTAATGACACAACTTACAACCATGAATTTTGATGGGTCGCGAAGTATACAAGAAGATACCATTGAGATGACTAATATTGCAGCAAGATTAAAGATATTAGGTAGGCTGTAGATGAATCCTTTCTGGATCAGTTTATTCTGAACTCACTGCCTCCTGAATATGGTACTTTTCAAATTAGCTATAACACTATTAAGGATAAGTGGGATGTTAATGAATTGACTGGTAAGCTTATTCAAGAGGAAAATAGACTACAGAACATGGAAAGTCATTCAGTCAACCTCACATTTCAAGGAGCTAGTGAAGCACCAAAGGTCAACGCCAAAAGTTTTAAGAAAAAGAAAAGGTCTGCTAAAGCATTTCAGGTTGAAAAGAAGGAACAAAATAATGATAGATGTCAGTTCTGTAAGAAAGAAGGACACTATTAGAAAAAATTGCCTTAAACATAAGACATGATTTAAAAAGAAAGGTATATATAAGACTTTTGTATGTTTCGAATCTAATTTACTTGATGTTCCTCATAATACTTAGTGACTTGATTATAGAGTTATTACTTATGTATCTAATACAATGTAGGGATTCCTTACAATTCAAACCACAAGCCAAACTGAGAATTTCCTATATATGGGAAATTGGAACAAGGCTAGAATTGAAGGCATAACGTTTGGTCATAGATACTAGTTATTATTTAGACCTATCAAAGACTCTTTATGTACCTTCAATTTCTAGGAACCTAATTTTTTTTCAAAGTTGGATGATTATGGTATTAATTTTACTATTGGACACGATTGTTTCAATTTATGTAAGAATTCTAGACTTATTGGTTTTGGTAGTCTTGTTGATGGTTTATATAAATTGAAACTTGATGATCCATTTTCTAAATCCTTTCTTACTAGGCATCAAAGTATTGGAATTAAGTACAATATGCTTAATAAAAGCTTAGCTTTTTTGCGGCATAAACTTTTGGGTCATATATCCAAAGAAATATTAGAAAGATTAGTAAAGAATGAGATTCTACAAAATCTAGATATCACTGATCTTAGTTTGTGTGTGGATTGCATTAAAGGAAAACAAACTAGACATAACAAGAAAGGAGCCATAAGAAGCACTAACTTTTTGAAATTATACACAGTGATGTATGTGAACCTTTTGATACTTCATCTTTTGGTTGAGAAAAATATTTTATCACCTTTATTCACTATAAGAAAACTGTTGTTTAGTGACAAATATTATCGAATAAAAACCTAAACATTCCATCGGTAAGACAATTTAGTGACGGAATTTATCACGACCGTAGGTCATAATTTTTTACGAATAACATAATGTCCGTTGGTAAATATATAGATGGACAATTTATGTAATTGTCGGTGAATATCCTTTGGCAGATTTACAGACGGTATTTCTTATTCCGTTGGTAAATTTATTACAACATTATCGACAGTTATATTTGTTCCATCGGTGAGTATACCGACAGTTATTCTGTAGCAAATCCTATCGGTAAAGTTGGCAACGGAATTGATTATTTCTTTTCTTACTTACTGTCAATATTACTGATGATTTGTTATTTTCCATCAGTAAATAAAATTGATTTTATCGAAGCATTTTTATTTTTTCGTCCGTATATTAACAAAAAATTAAAAAATATCCCGTCATTAAATTTTATTTGATGATCTTATGGCTTATGCATAATTTAAATAGTTGTGAATTATCTGTGCATAATGTTTTGATTTGTTTATACATTTAATTTGTTTAAACAGAAAGTTGATTGATGATATAAAGTTAAAATTATCTTAATTGA
>JANVCL010000214.1:41058355-41071459 GCA_026546855.1 Erythroxylum incrassatum | reverse complement strand
TCATGCTATATATTCTCATATTAGCATAAATGAGTGATGCAACACCTAATATTAAGTATATGTAAAATGGCAATTTAGCAACTATAAAAATGTTAAAATGCTTCATATATGAAGTTACTAATCGATCATATGAACTCTAAAAATGTAGTAATATCATAGTATATTTGTTTAACATTCAAACCCCTCCTATATTAATACATAAACAAAACCATAGTCCTCAATCCATATTGTCATTTACAAGACAACTAAACCAATATCCTATATTAAAGTTCTTCAAAACTCCTAAAATCATTCATTTATAAATCCCATCACAAAGTAAATATACGTAAAGAAAAATAGGAAAAAAAATCTAACCAAAAATGGGGTGAGAACATGAAAAGTAAAGAGAACCTAATCAATTAAGAGAGTATCAATGAAATAACCCGTTGACAAAATTCAGATATTTGAAACTATAATTTAAACCCATCCTATATTAATTCATTAATAAACCCAACTTTAAAAATGTAACAACCAAACACAACCAAAAAGAAAATGTCTTAATGATAGAGATGATCAATACTTAAAATTTAAAGCTAATAATTTAGATTAACAATACTTAAATTTAGATTAACAATACTTAAAATTTTAAGCCACAAACCTAAGTTCATACCACAAACAAGTTTCAGTTGGTGCAGGCCATTTACATTAAAAATGCAACAATTTCAAATGGGAGGTTCAAACCACAAACAAATACCCAAATTAAACCAAGTACACAAAAACCTAGTAAATAACAAAACCCACTTATCTCAACTAACACTCAGAAGAAGTCACTGAAGCACGTGAAGGATGAAGACGATGGAGCTAGAGTGAGCTGACAACTAAAGAAGATAACCAAAACAAAGAAAAGAAGACAATGACAATTAAAATAGTACACAAAACACAGTAAAAGACAAAACTCAACGATGTAATAAAAAACAATCAAAGAATAAAATGTTACCTCAACCGACTATTAAAGGAAGACGATGATGATTATACGTGAAGAGTGAGCGATAATGAGGAGAAAAGCATAAGCAACGACGATGAGCGACGAAGAAAACACATAAGAGAAAATGAGGGGGGAAGGTTTAGGATGGGTTTAACCCCGAATGAAAACGACATCGTTTGGTATTAAACCAAATGAGGTAATTTTTGGTTTATTTAAAACGATTAAGCTGAAGCTAACGACAGAGTGCCCTGACTATTGGAACATCACCGACATAATATATTACCGTTGATAAACCCCAATGCTTGATTATTAAACCAAGCATTTCTACGTAAATTTATCGACGGAGCGGTTACACCGTCATAAATTCACTGACGAAACATAGATTCATTGGTAAATTCCTAACACTAGTTTATTGCGGCAAGCTTTCCCACCTAATTTACCGATAAGTATGACTTTTTCGTCGCTATATTCTATCGAAAAATTTTCCAGGATATTTTCCCTCCACCATTACCTACATAAATTTTGTTCGTCACAAAATGGCATTTTTCACGACAGTGTTACCAACGGATATTGATTTTTCGTCTCTAATTAGCTATGGTATTTTCTCCGTGAGTAATTTTCCATTGATAATTTATGATTTTCTTATAGTGATTGATGATTTTTCATATAATGGATATGTCTATTTGCTTAAAGAAAATTCTCAAGCAGTGAATGCTTTAGAAGTATACATTAATAAGGCTGAAATGCAATTAGACAAGAAAGTGAACATCATAAGATCTGATAGAGATTGTGAATAGTATGGAAAATATGATGAAACAGGACAATGCCTAGGTCCATTTTCTAAAATTCTTGAAAGACATGACATATGTGCATAATACACTATCCCATTCACACATTAACAAATTTGTATGGCAGAAAGGCGTAAGAAAAAGTTGATGGATATGGTTAGGAGCATGATGAGTAACTCATCATTACCTAAATTGTTGTAGATGTATACGTTATAAACAACCATGTACCTATTAAACAGGTTTCCTAATAAGGCGGTTCCCAAAACTCCTTTTGAGTTATGGACAAATAGGAAACCTAATTTAAGGCACCTACATGTTTGAGGTTGCCCAACAGAAGCAAGAGTTTATAATCCATATGAAAGAAAGTTAGATTCTCAAACTATTAGTGGTTACTTTATTGAGTATCTATAAATATAAAGGGTATATATTTTATTGTCCAAACCATAGTCCAAGAATAATGGAAACTAGTATTGCAAAATTTATTAAAAATGGTGAAGTTAGTGGGAGTGAGGAACAACGAGCTGTGGATATAAAGGAAGTAAAGATAAATGTTCCTTTACCTGTAAGTGTTCCTTCGTCCATTGTTGTTCCAATCGTTGAAGAACGTATTGACAACAATGAACAATATTTGAATGATGAAATATCCCTTAAAGAAACTAACTCATATAGATCTGAAGCAAATAAGTCACAAGAAATACCTTTGAGAAGATCTCAAAGAACAAGGAAATCAACTACTTCAAGTGACTATGAAGTTTATTTATAAGAATCATATCTTGATATTAGCATTAATAAAGATCTGGATTCATTTTCACAAGCCATAGAATGTGCTGAGTTAGAAAAGTGGATTCATGTCATGAAGGAAGAGTTAAAATTCATGAATGATAACAAAGTCTGGGATATCATTGAATTGCCATAAGGTTCCAAATAAGTTAGGTGTAAATGGGTTTTTAAGTCCAATCTTGGCTCGAATGGCAATATTGAACGATATAAGGCTAGATTTGTTACTAAAAGATATACTCAAAAGGATGACATTAATTATAAAGAGACTTTTTCACCTTTCTCAAAGAAAGGCTCATTGCATATTATTATGGCACTAGTAGCTTATTTTAATTTAGAGTTACACCAAATGGATGTGAAAATAGCCTTTTTGAATGGAAATCTTAAAGAGGAAGTTTATATGGATTAATAGAAGGTTTTTCAATTGAAAGAAAAGGTCAAATGTTGTGTAAACTTAAGAAATCAATATATGGACTCAAATAGGCTTCTAGGAAATGGTATATTGAGTTTAATTATACCATCACCCCTTTCGGTTTCAAAGAAAATATTGTTAATCGTTGTATATACCAAAAGATCAATAGGAGCACAATTTTATTTTTAGTCCTATATGTTGATGATGTCTTGCTTGTGACTAATAATTTAGGTATGATGTGTGAGACAAAAGATTCTCTCTCAAAAAATTTTGAAATGAAAGATATGGGAGAGGCATCCTATGTGATAGGAATTGAAATATTTCGTGATAAATCATAAGGACTTTTGTGATTGTCTCAAAAAGCTTATATTGAAAGAATTATTGAGAGATTTAATATGCAAGAATGTTCTTCTAGAACTGTTTCGGCTTAAAAAAGGAGATAAATTTAATCTTATGCAATGTTCGCAAAATGATATAGAGCAAAAGCAAATGGAATCAATTCCTTATGCTTCTATTGCAAGAAGTCTAATGTATGCACAAACTTGTACAAGACTAGATATTAGTTTTGCTCTTGGAATGCTAGGTAGGTATCAAAGTAAGCCCGGAATTGAACGTTGGAAAGCTACAAATTTTTTTAAAAGATATCTTCAAGGAACAAAGAATTACATGCTCATGTATAAAAGATATAATCATTTGGAAGTGATTGGACACTCAGATTCAGATTTTGTTGGGTGCATTGAAAACAAAAAGTCAACGTATGGTTATTTGTTCTTTCTTGCCGAAGGAGCAATATTATGGAAAAGTGCTAAATAATATGTCATTGCCTCATCCACCATAAAAGTATAATTTATGGCATGTTTTGAAGCCACGATACATGCGTTATGGTTGCAGAACTTTATTTTAAGACTTAGGGTTGTCGACACTATTACTAAGCCGCTGAAAATTTATTGTGATAATTCTATAGTAGTGTTCTTCTCCAAAAATGACAAATACTCAAGAGGTGCCAAACATGGAGCTAAAGTATTTTGTCGTTAAGAAGGAGGTATAAATAGTGTCTATTGAACATATTAGAACAGGTCTCATGATAGCATATCCATTGACTAAAGGTTTATAACCAAAGACATTTAAAGAACATGTACAAATAATGGGACTTGGTTTTCCTTTTAAGTGATGTATCTAACGAAGTTGACATTTTGAGCTCATTGATATATTTCGGATACACACCATTTATTGTTTCTAGTTATAATGTGCATATAATTGTATTATGACATATCATAATTTGAATTTACTAGAAACGTTACTATAGACCATAATAAAATTTATGTGTCATTTATAGGTCTAGTATGATAAAACATTGGTGTTTGTAGTATATGGAATGGAGTATGCTATGTAATAAATATACAACCGTCATATCCATATTTAGTGTTTTTATCATATTTAGATAATTATAATATTTTTTAGGATGAATTTTGACGTTTAATTGTAAATGCATCATACTTATGCATTAGTCTCATCCAATTTTAGACCAAGTGAGAGACTCTTGGAAGATGCCATAAGAAAAATTTCCAAATGGCCTAAAACTTAAAGATTGAGGCTAGTCACTTCCCATTCATATATGACTATTTAATATGATATTATTAGTGAAATTATTGATATAGACAAATCTCATATGTTAATTAATGATATATTGATACTTGATTGACGTATCAAATTAAAAGAAAAGCACACATAAAACTGGTCCTCTCTATGCCCTCTTATATATGTTTTTAAGAACAACTTAAAACATCCATCTGATAGAGCATACAGAGAAAAGAAAGGGAGAAGGAAAGATAAATTAAATTTATTTTCTATACAGATAAGGTATTGTGTCTTCTTCATTGAATTCAGGGATGTAAAAATTATTAATTTCAAGATTCTTTATAATGCAGAGAAAATCAATTTCTCCGTACATATTAGAATTTGAACTATTATCAACAATGTGATATCCGAAAAACAATCGTAAATAGTCAATATATATATATATATATCAGTTATATATAAGCTGTAAAATGAGAATTAAAGCAGAAAAAGCCGACTAAGACAACCAAATTGGGAGATTAGTGTTCGGACCCCAATTCCCAAATTCCGAATTTTATGTCACAATCATTGTTTCATCAAAATGATGTCATAATGCTCTCAGCCTAGTTAGTGTGAAAGCTGACAAACTCGACAACCTTACTCAGATCTGGACACGAGGTAGTGACCTCCATGTGTGTGCATATGTGTAAGAGCTAGAGGTGATAGACAGGGTACAAAGCACCGAATAGATCGGGATGAATAAGTATACTAGCCATACCCGCAAGTTCAGTGAAGTACAAGCAGATATGTGGGGTACCGTTTGACGGTGTGTGTCACACACCGCTACAGAGAAAAGAAAGTTTGATATATTATATACATAAACACGAAAGTGCTTCCTTTGTATGTGTTTCTATCAAATCCTACCACGCGCTCCTCTAGTTCGACTCTCAACACTCATCAATATTTTTCCTTCCGTTAACTTTTTACCCTCTTCAAGTCAACCACAAACCTTTAACATTAAATCATACACGTGTATGTCATAATGGGTTGGTTTACTTTCGTCTACAAATATCTCTAAATGAATGTACTTACTTTAATTGAGAGGTGCGTACAATACAATAAAATTTTTTTGACTTTGATAATTGATGTTGTTTCTGTTTGATATATTCTCGTAGAAGTCATCCAATGCGTGAGCTTTGTAGGTTTTGCTATACTATAGGTCAACAAATTCTAAACCATGTGAGTGTAAATGCAAGAGTGGTACTCAACCGGCATAATTTGAGGGATTGACTAAGGGAAGGGAAAATCTGAGAGTGCAAATTGGATGGACCTAATTGAGAGCCTATGACTAGGGATTTTAACCAATTGGGGTTTCAGATTTAAGTCGATTCATGTTGTTGTTCATAAAAACACAATCATGTTATGTATGACTGTAGTCCGTATATAGATATTTCTTTTCTCCTCCCTTACTCTGCAGAGGTGAAGAAATTTTGCGAGGTATGATAATGACTGAAAACGATAGGCATGTTAATCGAACAAAAAGTGACAGGTGTTTTAATTAAGAACTTAGAAACTAATGTGTTAAAGAAAACGAAGGGCCATCCATTAGACAAAATATTATGATCTCGTATTACTTATATAAAACTTAAGGACAAGATAAACAGAACCCAAAATACAAGTTGAACTATGTCATCATTAAAATCTATCCTATATAAGAATAGGTCAATCTCAAAATTTATGAAATTCGACTTGATTTACTTTTGAAATTTTTACATTTTAAATAATAAATTTAATAATGTAACAAATGTTTAAATTAGGACAACCTTTCAGTCTGACTTTGCTAACGGGGATTACTTCATATTCGATGACGAAAAACATAATTTTCATCAATAGTTTACAGCTAGCAGAAAAATACTGGTTGCAAGCAGTCAATGAAGCGAGATTTGGTGCTTGCAATCCTTATAAGAGGCTAAAGTGAAACATATATACTTTTTCTTTAATGCTGAGAAACCATAAAATACGTAATTAAGGAAAGACCTATGTAAAACCTTAACAACTGGCAATTTATGGTAAGACAGAAGGAGACAGGGATAAGAAAATTATGTACCATATATTCTTCTGTTTATACATGAATTCTCTAATCTTCTCTTTACATGCTTTCTGTTATCATTATTGCCATCTTCTTCTTTCTTTTTTCTCTTTCTTTTTTTTTTAATGTTAAATAAGTCTAACCAAAAAAATATTACTATATTGCCGCTCTAACCACCCTAATATACCAGCTAAGGTTCCACTTCGTGATCATGCGTTACCCTAAATCTGTATAATAGCCAAAAGACAATTTCCCGAACTTTTAAAAGTTGACTACTCATGAAAGACAATGAAGGGCAGGGATGTAAAACTCAAATTAAGAATTAAAAAAATTAAATAAGAACATTAAAATAGATAATTGATCTATAGTTTCTTATTCTAGTAAGATCTGCTAGTGGCTTAAAAAGTTGTATATTGATAACAACAAAACCAAAGGATTAATTTAAGCAGCTCTCAGGATGTGATAGCTCTCGTTCTAATTAACAATTGATTGTGAAAACATTCCCTTCCTTAACTTGTCTATATACTTGTTATCCTCACCAACCTTTCTCTAACACTTCATCATTAAGCTCAAGTTTAGACCCATGCTTTTAGAAAATATATATATTTTTGATACAGAACCAAATCAAGACCAATATTTCTTTTCATTGACTTCTTTGAATACATGGTATTGAAAATTGTACCACTCAAATTCAACCATAAAGGACTTGGGTTTCAGCAATGATGATAATATAATACATTTCCAAGTTAAATTAAACAATTTGACTAGTGGGCTTATGTCTCGTCCACAAAATTAGTCATCCCTACTCTGGTGGGGTTGACATGGAACTTGACCCTCTTTGATGAAACATTCTTTTGGTCATTGGCCCCCACCTAGCGTTATCCTACAATACTTGACAACATATGGGTTGAAATTCGGTCACTGATGCCTCAGTGCTTGGTTGTCCTTTTATGCTTTCCTCAGAAAGCAATTTCAGGCAAGGAGAATAGCAAGTGAAACTCTTCCTTCATATATAATTCATTCGTTAACTGAAGGGCGCCATTTATTTTTGGATTTTTCTTTTGTAAATCCAGATTCTATATATCTATGTCAAGTACCAGTAGTACGATACGTCATGCAATATTATCATACGGTGTAGCATTGTATTTGACTTTTGTAGTATATATGAAAGGATATGAGCTTTGCCATATGGGTTTTGCATGATGTTTGGAAGGATCTCATTAATGCCCTCTGATTAATGTCTAAGGATTTGAGAAAGGAAAGAAAGGAAGAGACTTCTCACAGGAGAGAGCCACTTTTGAAGGGCTGATGAAGACAGAAAGTCGGCGGACTTACTTTTGGGTCCTTAATACATTCCTTTTCTTCATCAGTCATGATTAATGCTCAAGGAGCTACCTCAATATTTTGCTCATATTAATTTTTATAAGGACAAACCCTATTCAACAAATACTAGTTCATATGGATTAACGGACCTAGTGGATTAAGGTAGCAAGGGGATTAAGGCTGGGAGATCCACTATCACCCTACCTATTTGCTATTGCTATAGAAGTTCAAAAAAGGACGCAGATATGTAATTCAGACAACACATGCTTCAGGTTTCATTATAGATGTAGAGAGCTTAATATTTATCAGCTTTCTTTTGCAGATGATCTGCTAATGCTATGTGCTAATGATATTATTTCAATTGGAGCAATCTTAACCTCATTGTAGAGATTTCAGGAAGTATCAGAGCTAAAATTTAACCCACAAAAGAGTTCTGCTTATCTTTCTAAGTAAAGTGGAGATGCATTAAGTATGACTATAGGAGCTGGACTTACCATTCACCAATTACCACTAAACTATTTGGGAGTTCCTATCCCCACAAGGAAGCTGAATGTAAATCATTCATTGATAAAGTTCAGAAAAGAATTACAAACTAGAGCAACAAATTTCTATATTATGGTGTTAGGTTGCAGCTAGCCATTTCTATTCTTCACAATCTACATATCTATTCGTTGTCGCATTTGGCAATCCCTAAAGGTTTTTTTAGAAGAAATTGATAGAAGTATAAGAGATTTCATGTGGCATTGATTGAATGTGAACAGTAGAAAGATATCCAAAGTCTAGGGAGTGTTATATGTCTTTGTTGAATGCATTTTCTCATTGGAATGAGTGATATTTTCCCTTAGTTTCTGCATACAATCATTAGGTGCAGAAGCATTAAACGACAACACAAAAAGGAAAAAACGGCAAGCAGGAAAGGAAAAAAAGCATTAGGTGCTAGGTTTTATGGGTAGGTTTTAATTTCACAAGAGGGGAGAGAAAAGGGTCACATCACGAAAACAATGAGGGGGACATAGCAGCTTTAAAAAGGTTAGAGAAGAGAAGGCCGACGCACGCTGGAGGGGGCAACCCATGCAGAATCGAGACTCAACGCAGATGTAGAAACGAACGGGGCACAATTGGGACAAACTACAAGGACGTACTAGGGGTGCACCACCAAAATGACGCACGCACAGGGGAGGAACGACACACGCGAGACGCAACCAATGCAGGAGGAACGACATATGCGAGATGCAACCAACGCAAGAGGAACGACGCACGCGACAATACAGAGATGGACGCACAGCGAAGGAGCAGGGACACGTAACACAAAAATAAAGAGAGGAAACGCACACAAGCACCAGCAAGAGGCAGACACACTCACCAGGGGAGACAAGGATGCCAAAAGCTTATTCATTCTCTGTTTTATTATCTGGTTTCTCTTATGTTGTTTGCTAATTTTAATTGCTGCAGTCTTCATTCCACCATGAGTGAGTAGCTTTCCCGAAGCTTCAAGGTTGGGGCTGAAGCTTTTAGCTAGTTTTTGTGGATTGAATCTTAGTTTGATTTATAAGTATGAGTTTCTTAGTTTGATTTCTTTGTTTTGAGATTAATTTTGTTGGTATTGTGTTTGGCCAACCATTACTTGACATTAGTTGTTAAGTGAAGAACCGATAGGTGAAAATTGATAATGAAACTCTAAAATAGGGAAATTATAAATTTCAAATTTAGACATAGACTGAATTTATAAGAGGAAACCCATGTTAGCAAAGAACTTAATGGGTTATGCTTGATAGCTAGGCTACGATAGTAGATTAGGATTATTGCATAATACTCGTTTGATACCTTGAAAAAGGATATAAGAAACTCTAGGCTTAACCTTCTATCAACCAAAATTTGCCTCATAAATTGATTAAGGTAAAGTCTATAGAAAACGCTAAAAGTGGAACCTTTCTTGAAGCTTACCACATTCCATTCGGATTAATCCCTAGAGATATTCACATCTTTGTTTAGCATTGGTTTTATTATTTTTGATAGTTAAATTCTTTAATTTAAATCCCCATTCTTATGCAGCTGCTTAGTCCAATTAATTAAGTAATCCAAGCCTAGTACTTACACAATTACTCCTTATAGGACGATATTATACAATACTATTTCAGACCTGTGAACATGCAAAAAACCATCAAGTTTCTTGGCGCCATTGTCGGGGAGTAATCTTTGAATATTATTAGGCGACTGATTGTTTGGTTATATTGGACATTGTTGTTTTTCTTATTGTTTTGTGTTAATAGATTTTGTTAGAATTGATTTTTACTTATTCTCATTACTGTCTACTTTATATTTTGCGTTTTCTGTACCTTTCGTTTGATCTTGCTATGATTTTCTTAGTCTATGCAAAGAGCCATCAGTGTTGAAGAATTGTTGTTTGATTCTGAAATCGAGGAGACAGCTAAGGCACTAAGGAAAGAGGCAAAATCTAGAAAAGTACAGGCAAAAGCATTTAACGCACAACTTGTATAGGAACTCCAGATCGAACCTGAATTTACTACAACTTTTCCATCAGAAGAAATAGTCGAATCAGAAATGGCCGAACAGAATTAGAGAACTATAAGGGACCATACAGTCCCAAATGTTGGAAAATTTTGCCCCAACATTACAAGTAAATTTTCCAACATTACAAGCCCCCCTGAGCAAACAAATAATTTTGAATTAAAACCTGGTCTTGTACAGATGGTGTAGCAGAATCAATTCGGAGGGCACCCAACAAAAAACTCACATGTCCACCTGCAACAATTTTTGAAGATTTGTAAAATGTTGAAACAAAACAAGGTATCTGATGATGCTATAAGGCTCCAATTGTTCCCTTTTTCTGTGAGAGATCGGGCTAAGGATTGACTCCATTCACTACCACCTGGTTTAATCAACAATTGGCAAAAGTTGTCAAAAGCTTTTATGGCTCAATATTTTCCACCTGGAAAGACTGTAAAGCTCAGAAGTGAGCTTACCTCATTTCAGCCTAAAGAAGATGAGTCTTTGTACGAAGCGTGGGAGAGGTATAAGGAACTTCAAAGCAAATGTCCACATCACGGTATCCTGAAGTGGATGATTGTGTAGATATTCTATAATGGAGTTGCTTTAGTTATGTGAAGTGCGATAGATGCTACAATTGGAGGTGATTTAAAGGGTAAGAGTGAAGATTAGGCCTTCATGTTATTGGAAAAAAATTGTCTACAAAAACTATCAGTGGAATAATGATCGGAAAGAGGTTAAGCAAAAGGGGAAGAGACCTTAAGGAGTCCTAGAATTAGATGCCTTTACTTTGTTGATTTCAAAATTTGAAGCTCTTTTAAGGAAAGTGGATAAGTTTACCGCAGGTGCTGTAAGTAATGTGAATGCCTTATATGATCAGGATTTTGGGTCAAATATGGGTACATAATTTCAAAACAATGGGAAAGAATTTAGGGCTAAACATATGAATTTTGTAGGAAATTATGGGTAGAAGAATCAAGGTGGAGCTTTCTCAGACACTTATAACCCTGAATAGCGGAACCACCCAAATTTCTCTTGGTCTCAACAGCCCAAGCCATCCTAAAATTTCCCCAACCAAAACCATTGCCCACAACATCAACCGCATTACCAACAGACCCAACAACAACAAAACCATGGCCTTTTAGATTTCCTAAACTTGAGACAACAAGCTTAACCCCAGCCATTTGAACCTAAGTCCAACCTTGAATCAATGATGGAACCTTTATGCAGAAGCAAGGAGACCTAATTCAGCAACTTACTACCTGAATGGACCAACTGACGGTCCATAATAAGATGCTTGAGACTTAGATTGCACAGCAAGCCGCATCACTAAGGTTTCACAAGGGTAAGCTACTAGCACAACCAAAGGCTCATAAGGAAACCAAGGCAGTGGTACTAAGAAGTGGAAAGGTTTTAAAACCTATGGTGCAGAAGAACAGAGTTGAAAAGGAATCCAAAGGAACAAACCAGGATGCACAACCTGCGCAATCTAATGCATAACTTATGTAATAATCACTGGAGCCAGAAAAATACATACTACCACCACCATATAAGCTACCAATCCCATTCCCTCATAGATTTCATAGACTTAAGCTAGACCAGCAGTTTGAAAATTTTGTTGACATTCTGAAGAAGCTCTATATTAACATCCCCTTCAAAGAAGCCCTTACCCAAATGCCTACTTATGCTAAGTCCTTGAATGAAATCTTATCCAACAAAAGAAGGCTAAAGGGATATGTGACTGTGGCTCTTACAGAGGAATCAAGTGCTATTCTTCAAAACAAACTCCCTCCTAAGCTTTAAGATCCGGGAAGTTTCTCGATACCTTGCCAAATAGGAACCACAACAATTGGGAGAGTGTTATGTGATTTGGGGGCAAGTGTGAGCTTATTGCCATTACGTATCTGTTAGAGATCAGACATCGTAGAGATTAAACCAAGCACAATATCATTGCAGCTAGCTGATAGGCCCATAAAATTTCCCATTGGGATATTGGAAAATGTACCCCTCAAGGTTGGAAATCTTTTTATCCCAATATTCTTTGTTGTGTTAGAAATGGAGGAGGATACTAACATACCTATTATACATGGGAGACCCTTTTTAGCCACAGCTAGAGCAATCATAGTTGTTAAGAATGGCAAAATTACTATGAAGGTAGGAGAGGAAGAAATCAAATTTAATTTGGGAAAGGCAATGAATGCTATGGATGACAAGGATTCTTGTTTAAGGGTGGACCTTATTGACAAGCTAGTTCGTGCTGAATTCAGAAAATCCCATCCAAAGGATTCGTTGGAACACTGTTTAGTGAAAGTTGTAACAATCATAGGGGATAATATAGAATTCATAGAGAAAGAATTAGAAGTTTTCGAATTCGCACAAATGCTTGATGCAAAGCTTGTGCAAAAATCTACATAACCTATGCAACCTAAATAGAAACTACCACCTGATTCAAACAAAAAAGGACTTCCTAATATGGAGTTGAAACCGTTGCCTCCTAAACTTAAGTATGAATTTCTGAGCCCTAATTGGACATATCCAGTCATTGTTAATGCTCTTTTAAGCCTTGTGTAGGTTGATAATGTTGGGACCCGTTTTCGGAACCCAACTCTTAACAAACGAATCATAGTTTAACTAATATTGCTTCATTTTTTTTCAATCCTTTCATATTCATTCTAATCAATCCTTC
>JANVCL010000214.1:41039213-41055560 GCA_026546855.1 Erythroxylum incrassatum | reverse complement strand
AAAAGATGTACAAAAATTAGTAGGCAAGGCATATAAAAGAACTAAGAACCATCCTTCTAAAATTACCAATTCAGGAGAGACAGAGCAAGAGAGTTGCAGAAGAAAAAGATGAAGTCAAGTTTTGAAATTACCATCCTTCAAGAAAACCAAGCTCTCTCCTAAGAGAAGCAGCAGCATATCGTGGAGGAGCCATCACCGGAGGGCATTGATAGTAACCTGTTAACAAAAACAAAGATAAACAAATCAAAAACCAGTCGCTACAAGAAGCAATTGTGAAGCAACTTGAAAAAGGCCAAACAGAAAGCCAGAACTTTTCACATATAAAACAAGAAATCATCACTACATTCTTCGAACGACAAAACTAGACAAAACCCACTTCAAAAAATAGAAACTTTACCATGAGAAAGTAATATATTTCATAACTTGTGCGTGATTGGTACAAGATCATACACAATCATACTTCCACCAGCCAACATCATCAAAAGAACAAAAAAACAGAATTTTGGCAAAAAGATAAAAGATAACAACGACACCTTAAGCAAGGTAAGGATAAGCATACTTGGGGTCACTCATTGTTGCCGAAAGAAAAATTTTTGAGAGGGTTTACAGATCGAAACTTTGAGAACTAAAAGAGGGTTTCGGAAAAGAAACGAAGAAGCTAGAAACTGTATAGATCTTCATCTGCGTTAAAACACAGACTTAGGAGGAGGAAAAAATCGAACTAACCTGTGAGTTAGATCGTGGATGTCTTGAGAAGATGAGTTTTGAGAAGATGAATTTTTGTAACTAGAGAAAACCAAAGAAACAGAAAAGTCTTTCTAACTTTCAACATATACGTAAGTGAAATAAACAGAAGAAACAGAACAGGTGTTTTCTTCTTTACGTAAGTGACGGAATTTGCCGAGAATGAGCTTCCCGAAAAAGCTGAAATTTGGGCTTTTCTGAAAAGCTCCAAATTTTAGGTTTTGAAAAAGCTGTATTTTAGCTTTTTCAAAAGCTATTTCTATTGAAAAAATGCTTTTAATTTTCCAGCCAAACACCCATTTTTTCTTTAAAATAGCTTTTACGGTAGAAAAAAGTGCTTCTGAAGTTTCCAAAAGCTGAACCAAACAGGCACTAAAACAAGAGTTAAATATGTGACTGTCATACAGAGTGGGAATAGGGGAAGAGGAACAGACGATCTCTTCCCCCATTTAGCCAAAAGTTTACTCACTTGAAGGATTTGTATTTCAGTTTTCCTTTGAATTTATGATTCTCATAAATTGGTATTATAATGTAAGGGCTGTCTGTAACAGTTAAAATAAATGTTCTAATATGCTCGCCATTTTCTGTTTCGAAACAGTGTGGATCTTAGAGACGGATTGCAAGCAGACGGTAAACACAGGATGGAACCAAGGTAATTTTAACTCCCTTCACAATCGCCTTCAGTCTTGTTCTAAATACCTCCATTCATGGGCACAGTCGCATCAACAGCACTTCCAGCATCATCTTCAAGATGTCAAACATCATCTGGCTTTTTTAAGATGACAATCTACTGTGAATATGGACGTCCTGCGCTCTATCGAGAAACAGTATAGTGATCTATTGTTGCAAAACGAAGTGTATTGGAAACAGCGATCAAAACAACATTGGTTAGTAGAGGGCAATTCCAATTCAAAGTTTTTTCATGTGATGGCATCACACAAACACCGAAAAAATTTTGTTTCTAGATTGCAGACCAACACTAGAGACTGGGTTGATTGGGATTCCGATCTACCGGAGCTAATTATGGATTATTATCGAAAACTTTTTACATCTTCAAATGGAGATCCAGAACCCCTTTTACAATATGTTGAGCCAAAGGTTACTTCTCTTCATAATGAAACATTGTTGGCACCGTATATAGGGGAGGAAATATGCCAAGCTTTGTTTTCAATGCATCCGCAGAAATCTCCTGGACCAGATAATTAACCCCGATTTTTTTCAGACCTTTTAGGACATAGTGGGCATGGATGTTACCACTGAATGTTTAAAGTGCTTGAATGGTGAAGCTATGATGCCAGGACAGAATAGAACAAATGTTATCCTCATTCTAAAAAAGAAAAATCCAGCGACAATGGATGATCTTCGCCCAATCTCTTTGAGCAATGTAACTGACCAGATTGTTTGTAAGGTGCTGGCTAACAGATTAAAAAGAATTCTGCCACAGGTAATTGCTGAAACACAAAGCGCGTTCATCCCAAACCGCCTGATTACCGATAATATAATTGTAGCATATGAGTTATTCCATTCACTCAAGAGGAAGACACAGGGTCGCTTCAGTTTCCTTGCTTTAAAAACTGACATGAGTAAGGCATATGACAGAATTGAATGGGGTTTTTTGCGATTGATTATGTTGAAATTGGGTTTTGATGTTTTGTGGGTTAACAGAATTATGCAAATAGTTACATCAGTCTCCTATTATCCCTTTAATTCCTGGTAGGGGTCTACGGCAAGGGGATCCGCTTTCACTGTATCTCTTTATACTTTGTGCGGAAGGCCTATCGACCATGTTATCTAAATGTCAAGCGCAAGGTCGCATTCATGGTGTTTTAGTTGCAAGAGGGGCCCCTCCAGTGTCTCGCCTCTTTTTCGCAGATGATGCTCTTTTCTTTAATCGAGCTACACAAGAGGAAGCTTTAAAGTTGAAAGAGTTTTTACATATATATGAAACTGCATCGGGACAGCAAATAAATCTTTCAAAATCCGGGGTATCTTTTACCCCTAATACAATGGAGGCTTCTAGACAATCGATCTGCCACATTTTGGGTGTTACGGAGCGACATGGGCATGATAACTACTTGGGTATGCCATCTGTAATTGGACATCATAAACGACAAGTATTTCATTATGTGGTGGAAAAATTGACCAAAAGATTACAAGACTAGAAAGCAAAATTGTTATCTAAGGCGGGTAAAGATATCTTGTTGCGCACAGTGGCTCAAGTTTTGCCAAATTACATAATGTCTTTGCTTTTGTTGTCTGCTGACATTTGTAAGGACTTGGAAACTCTCATGAATGGTTTCTTTTGGCACAATGGAGGTCTAGACAATAAGGGCATAAAATGGCTTCGCTGGAAACGTATAGCACTTCGAAAGTTATTTGGTGGGTTGGGTTATCGTGACCTACGACATTTCAACCTTGCTTTACTAGCAAAACAAGGTTGGAGATTGCTCAAATACCCAAACTCTTTTGCTGTAGAAATCCTCAAGGCACGATATTTCCCTCACTCTGATTTCTTTACAGCACATATAGGCAGCAATCCTAATCAGATATGGAGAAGTATTTGTCAAGCATGACCCATTTTGCTTCAGGGCTGCCGAAAACGAGTTGGGGATGGTGCTACTATTAATATCTGGCGGGACTCCTGGTTGATGGGTGAAGTGGATCCTACTATTCAGACGGACTTCATAGAGGACTTGCAATTAAATGTAGTGGCCAATCTTCTGGTCGGACGCCACTGGAAAGAAACGTTAATTCGAAACTCTTTCAACACACAGGATGCAAACCTCATTCTACAGATTCCGTTGGGACTCTCACTTATTTCGGATGATTGGGTTTGGATTAAGAATCGAAATGGTGACTATCAAGTCAAAGACGGGTATAGACTTAGCACGGAAATGGCCAATGAGAATTTTCATGTTACTGGCTTTCCATGGGAAAGAATTTGGCAGATTCAAGTTCCAGGTAAAGTACAGATTCTTATATGGCGCATTCTCCATAATATTCTTCCATGTAGAGCCACTTTAAGAGGACGACATGTAGCTATGGATGACACTTGCCCTATCTGTGGTAAGACTATGGAAACGCCATAACACATCTTTTATTATTATGACTTTGCCCAGTCTGTTTGGCTTCTCTCTAGTGTAGGTTGGAACACTATCTCCTCTTTACAGGAATGGCTTTCGAGAGTGGTCTCATCTTTTTCGCATTCCCAACAAGAGGAGGTTTTTATGATACTTTGGAGTATATGGACGTATCGCAACAAAGTCGTGTGGACAATATGTATTCACTCCCATCAGTTTGTTATAGGTCAGGCAAGGACAACTTTCTTTGAGTGGAAGGCAGCAAAAGCATCAAATGTTCCCCACAAACCTCTACATCAACGTTCTCAAGTCTCTTGGGTGGCTCCAGCACCGAATACGTTTAAATGTAATATTGATGTGGCTTTATTGGATAATGGTTTCTATGGCATAGGTATGATAATCCGAAACTCCCAAGCGAAAAATTGTGTTGGGAAAGTCATGACACTACCAGGTTGGCGAGATCCACAAGTCGGAGAAGCTCTTTGTTTTCGGGAAGCATTAAGTTGGATAAAAACATTATCCTTCTTTCCGATTTGCATGGAAACGGATTGTCAGGTCGTCACTCAGTTTTTACAATCCACGTTAGATTTCTCTTCATATTTTTCTATGATCATTTAGGATTGTAAAGCTCTGCTTCAAGAGCTCTCACTTACCTCATTTGTGTTTGCTAGAAAATCAGCGAATCAAGTTGCTCATACGATTGCTAGAACAGCTAATTCTATGCCTGGTTTCGAATGGGGAATATGTCCTCCTTCTTTTCTGTATGATGTTTTAACTATGGATATCAATAATATACGCTGAGCGCAATCATTCTATCAAAAAAAATTCATTGTCTCTCAATTATAATCAATGACCAGCTATAACTTTATTCTCAATTCATAAAAGAAAAAAAATCATTCTCTCAATTATAATCAATGACAAGCTATAACTTTATTCTCAATTCATAAAAGAACGAAGTATCAGAATTGTGACCTAATTATAAAGATGCAGAACTACCTTAAATGTTGAACTATTGAAGAGGTATAAGCACTAGAATTAAAAAATGAAAGTAATCAAACAATTAATAATAAAGACATGTTGAAATATGCAAATATCACTTTTTTAATCAACTCTAAATTATTTGACTCCTTAAATAATTTATTTAAAATACAAAATTTGTGATTAATGTACTTAATATTAATTTATCATACGCCTAAAATGTAGTATTAACAAAAACTAATGACTTTATTATTATCTCAAAATTTTATTTATTTGAACAACTAATATCATTATTTTTATCAAGTTCTCATAGAAATTGATATTGTATATATCGAGGTTAGTCTTAAATGTTCATTTTGTTATTTATGTCAAGATAATTCCAGAAATAATTTTTTCAGAAAAATTACCTATTAAATTAAATTATGAAATATATTGCAAACTCTAAATATATTTCACTTATATTTTGAATTGCATGCTTCGAGTTTGGACAATTTTCTAACATAATAATTCAATTTTTGAATAATCACTATCAGTCTAGTTTATTAGAAAATCCTCACTCTTATGCTAATTTAATTTTAGGTTAAATTACACTATTAGCCATATAGCTTGTTAATCTTTTAAAAAATATATTTATAATTTAAATTTAACTTTACATTTTAATAATAAACAAAAAGGAACTGTATAATTCACAGAATTATTAGATACTATGTTAACTAAAATTATAAAAAAATATTATTTTTATTTGAATAATATGTAGTTATTTTATTAATAACTATATTATAAAACTTAAATTCTAACCAACTTTAAGAAAACTAATAAACTCCTATACTATTTGTTAATTTCTTAGTGCCTAAAGTAGATTGACTATATAATAGGCCTTATTTAACTCCCAAGAGGCCCATACTAGAGGATTACTTTTACCAGACCACTATCTCTACCCTTCCATGCGGCCTAAACTCGAGAACCCACCCAAGTTTCATGAGAAGCTCCGTTTCTCAGCTGATACGTGTGAAATCCAGACTGTCCTCTCCGTTCTCAACCTGCTCTGGTTCAATAACCGTACCCGAGCTCGAATGTGGTAAAAAGTCATTTTCATTTCTTTCTCTACCGTTCTAGAAAATGGTGCCTTTAAGTGATTACTCGACTTGGGTACTCACGATTTTGCCCGAAAGGTTTGTATAACCTGTGGCTCTAGTTGTTTAGTAGGGGGAAACTTGTGAGCTAGAAAGAAAATGATTTTTGAAGTAGAAAAAGATCATGTCGTTATAGGAATCTTTCTGTAATGTGGTTTAAATTGTATGTTTTTTTTTTTGGAGAATAAATTGTATGTTTCTTGGTTGTTCCAAAGTAGGAACTAGGAAGCGTTTATTATTGTACGTGTTTTTTCCGCCTCAAGAAATGCAAAGTTTCTCCAAAATATGAGATATTTGATTTTCAAGTTTCGGAATGGAGATGATATAGAGTAATTACTTGTGCCACATCATAATTATGGAAGAATTCCTAGAACTTGTAGCTATGGGATAGTAACTCTATGAGAAGTACCAATTTGAAGAAAAGCAATGAACTTGTACAGTCTGACAATAACTTATTCTTCCCACTATTCTCAAACCTGTTTAATTGTTATGTATGAGGACAAAATTTTGAGTTATGCTGTGAGTGTATCCTTTCCTTCATTACCTATCATCTTGCTGCATTTGGGTCTCTGCTTAACAATTTAAAGTTAGTATCAATTTTTCATTTCCCCTTGGCTCTTGAACATCATCTCCCTTTAGAAGATGACGTTGAATTAGTTGAGCTCTTGATTTAGATGATAAGTAGATCCCTTGGAAACTAGAGCACTTGGTCAAACTCCGTAAATTTGATTAGCATCATTATTAAAGCTTTGGTATGTTGTTAGATTATTGGGATTATTGACAAAATAGCATACGGCTAGAAAATGATGAATTTGGTGGGGGAAAATAGTAAAATGGATATTATTGTTTTCAGAGATTGCCGAGTGATTGATATCATCACCTTACTGGAGAAAGATACTAACGTATTCTTTACATTGTTTATCACTCAAACTGTTTATATGTACGTACAGATCATATCTATTTCTTTTCAATATACTTTTTACTTCTGGTAATGTGCATTTGCTAGTAATATTCTCCCATTATTTATTGTGAAGTCTCTAGTATGTTTTAACATTCATAGGCTATGCAAGTAACTTCGGAATCAGTTGTTTAAATTTTCTTATCCTTGTTGAAACCCAGAAGCATCCTTCTTCAGAAGCTGAGGTGTTCTCTTCTTGTTCGGTTTTGGGAGGCATTACTAACCCAAAGCTATCCATGAGTTCGTGGCATTTTTAAGCAAGGATGGTGCTGTGCAGTCCTAAGCTAAATATCTAAAAGCTGTCCGTTGCTTTGTTTGGTCGTACCGATGCTGTTAATGCCTAAATATCCCTCATAATCATGGTATACTCTCTTTCTTGACATATTACATCCTCTTATATCCGTTCCTAGCATCCTTTGTCACTACCGTTACGTCGCTGTATCTATTGCATCATGGTCTGGGTGGCAGGATGGCTTAATGATGTTTATATTACTTTGAAGTTTGAAGGGACCTCTCTGAGCTACTTCAGTAAATTGTTGATTTTCTGTTGTTGATGGTTAATAGGATAAAGGAGAAACGATCCCTTTTAGTTTATGCTTTTTAAGAAAGCTCCTAATTCCTTTAAACAAAAAACAAGTGATTTTGGTGATTCGCAATTTACCTGTTCTGTTAGAAGTCTTAATTAATTTTATAAAAAGAAAGTATCTGTCACTTGTCTATGACTTTTTCTCAACTCTCTCAATTATGTTGGATCTGATGGAAGCAATATGTTATGTGTATGTGGATTGTAAAACTAGAATGTTCTTATAGGCAAGTTCGCGAACCCAACACATTGTTTTTGCATGCAAATAATGGTTTCGTATGATGGTTGATATGAAGGGATCTCATAAGTAAGCTCATGTGATCGTTAATATGTAAGGGATCTCATAGATTAGATAATGCATATACAGCTTCCAGGTCTTGTCATTGGTTTTAATCATGGTAATGTTTTCAAATTCGAGCGATTATCTTGTACTTTTTGACTTTTTTTTATTTTTTGTGTGGATAAACTGAAGTCATGAATCATACTCAACTTTATGAATTTTAACCCATTCCTATTTTAATGAATTAAAAACCTTTATTCAGGATTGCATGGGAGGTTTGTTGAGCCTTATACTTAATACCCAGAAACTGGTTATTTAGTTAAAAGTCATAGAGTGATGTTTGTGCAATTTTCCAGCCTTTGGTGAGAGATTACAATGCCAAGCTGGCACAAGCAATTCCTTGTCTAGCTTCTGAGATTAAGCCTCTTAAAATGAATGCCATGCTAACTGCTATCTCAGTGTGAAGTTATCAGATGATTAGTAGACATTTGCTGCATGTTCTTCAGAATAACTAGTTATCTCTGTTTAACATTCATAAAAAGAGTGAAGTCAACTTACCCATAGGACAATCACTTTATTTATCTCTAAACTTCTGTGAACAAATGAATCTGAAGACGAAACTTAACTGTCAGTGTTGGGGTGCTTAGTTAGATGTCATACCTTTCAGTTACTTGATGATACTTGAAATAAAGCTGATCTTCGGCCCTTTTACTTTTTCTTCTCCCTATACCATTCCTACTTTAGCCTTTCCTTATTTGACTTCAGTCATGATAGTCTTCAAAAATACGATGAAGTCCTTCAACCTAACTTCAATTCAAGGGGAAAATTATTTCAATTGTCTATTGTACCTTTTCATTACTGTCCTAGCACTTTGATTTTTTTTGATCGAAGTGTTCTGTTGTTAAATTTGACGATAAAGCTCTCCGAAGCAAAAGGTATGATTAAGATCTTTTAATGAAGTTCACGTTAGACAAATTGTGAGAACTTTTAATGGGAAAGATTATTGTAAAATGATTGAACTCTGAATACACGATGATAGCCTAAAATAGTACTATGCCTGGATCTTTTTCTTAGGTTGATGTATATGAATCTCTGCAGAGAATTCCTGAGGAAATAATTGTAAAGACTTGAGCAAGTATCCAAGTTTTAATCACAAAAGTAAAAGTGAGAGTACAGTGGTCGCCACATAATTTTCTACTGTCTTCTCTCCCTCAAAGATACAAGTAATTGTGTTGATTCTTGTCAGTATGTTTATAAGATTTAAACAACAATGATATAGTAATAGTCTTGATTACTAATGGTGCCCTATGCCTTTTTTTCAAAAGTTTTACGTGGAATCTTCTGGCCTTGATTTCTTAGCCGCAGTAAGCTATATTGCACTCTTTCCAGAAGTCCCCTTTTAAGCTAGACAAGTCTAACAGATATCGAGGCCAGGTCAGGTGCAACTTCAGCTTGGATGGCATGATGCTTGCCTCTGGCCTCTCTGATAGTTCCGTCGAGCTATCAATTGTCAGAACCAATCAGGAAAATGAAGGCATACGAAGAAATGTAATGGCTTGGTGCTGTTGGAGTGGATCTGTTGCAATTTCTTGATTTCATTAGATTTCTTCGAGCTTTGTAGCATAATGGTTACTTGGCTTACTACTAATATGTATGGTCGGACGTTATTTCTGTGGGCTTCCACATGTCTCTTGTCGGAAGCTGAAAGCAAATATGCTGACACTGATTTGTACGGTGGGCGTGCGCAGCCTGGTTTCTGATACAGTTAAAAAAAGATGATGCATTTATCTTTTTCAATATGTCGGGCAGCAGAGAAAGTGACATACATGTCAATATCACCAACTTGCATAGTTGCATTGGTCACTTCAGGAAGCGAGAAATCTGTCTTTGTCATAAAACCCTGAGAGGCACAATTCCTCAAGTATGCATCAAAGCATACGATAACAGATCACCTTGCTGTTCTAACTCTCATCTCATCCACACAGGTTGGAACAGCAAAAGTGAACAGGGGTGATTTCATATGAAAGAATACGGCTTTCAACCACATCACTGGTTGTCAAAATATCTGAAGTTTCTTGTGCCTTGAGAAAGTTGAACTCTTGTATCTCCTTTTATTACATCTTTGCTACAAATTGAGTGAAAGGTGGCATTGAAGGCCCAACTGTTTCCATCTGTTTTTTTTTTCTTTTGTTATGGTTTTTCTTGTTAATGAGCTTGAGAGAAAAGGAGGACAGAAGAGAAGGAAATTGCAGTAGTTAAAAGGTTGATGGAGGAGGTCTAGTCTGGCTATGGTATCAGCCTACTGGTACTATACCCTTTGTCTTGTCTAGATGCTCCTAGTCCATACCTGACTTGTTATAGAAGAGTTATAATATATTGAAGAGGACGATGCTTGCAATGCCGTGCTAGCTCATGTTCCACCTCTGCTTCATGAGAAAATGAAAGTAAAGAAAGGATTGTGTGGGGGGGCAAAATGTCTTATAGTTAAGCAAGAGATTATTATGCACTCCCCTTTCCATTCTTCAGGGGGGTCAATTATAGGGGACAAGGCACACCACCTCCCTTTTTATATGATTTTGCTGCTGGGACCTAGTATGCTCCAAGCCCCTATCTTCCAAGATCACCTCATGAATACAAGTCAAATAAAATGAGAAATAAAAACGAATAGGAAAACATGCTTCTATTTCCATATTCCTTAGCACTGTCGACAAGTATAAGGATGGTCCGCAACCTCAAAACTGTGCCTATTGGACAATCTGCTAATCCCCTGATCCCATTTAAGTGAGGGAAGGCATTTATTCACCCTATTTGCCTATCTATCCTATACGTTCATGTTATGTGTTTTCTTTCAAGCTCCATATGAATATGTTCCCCACCTTAGTTGGTCTCCAGCTTCCAATTCTCATGCATCCTCCATTTCCTGTCTATCTCCGTTACCTATCTCTTAATTTTTCAAAAAACGAAAAACAAAATATGTTCAGCTAAACAAAATGAAACACCAATGGCACAACAAAAAGGAAGGAAAGCTCAAAAAAAAACCCCACAACCATACGAGTGCAGTCACAATATCTAAAAGAGAGGAGAGAGTTATGTTTTTTCTTCAATATAATTGTGGTCAAGCGGGGTGTTCGCATTGTGGGTCACCCTTGGCTGCCTTAAGTGGGGACAAGAAACGATGTGCTTAAAGCTTTAACCTAAGCAGTAAGAGATTGATGTCTAAGATTGGAGATGAACTCAACACCGTCTAAATCATCACTTTAATGCATATGAATACCCTTTTTCTTCCTAGTGATTAGGGAACATGAAACAACAATTCAAAGGAATCTAAGACTACACTTAAACCATGGAAATATATTCTATGCCTTTAATTATAATTAAACCCCCATGAAAAGAGAACTTCTCACTTATTAATTGACATTTTTCTTGGTACTCTTTGAGTCGTATCATCACTTTTAGGTCCGTCTTGTCACGTCCTCTCCATCTATATGTTTCATTTAGTATTCTTTTTGTTTATTAATGTTTACCCTCTGCTACATCCTCTGCTACATGCTAGGCCATAATCGCAATGTTTCTACCTCGACAAAAAGTGTAACACATCACTACCTCCTTCCAATCTTGGCCTTCAAAAGTGACCCGACAAGCTCATTTTATTGCTATGACTACGTGATTCTTGCCATTAACAAGTCATGAGCCATTTGGTTGGTTCTTCTTTCTTCTCTCTCTTTGCTTTTCCTTAGATTCTAGTCACGAGAAAAAAAAAATCAATGCACGATCATGATGTCGTTTAGACTTCCTTTTCATTTACCCGTTTAGGAAATATTCCCTTTAAGCTCTTTCTATTGTAGATCATGTAGCCATTGAACAAGTTGCTGGCGCTCTCCTCTTACCTTTTAATATAAATATATTAAACAGTTTTGATCATGCTGTAGTATGCTCCACAAACTTGGAACAAACATGATTACAATCTAAGCCTCCGAGTTAAACAATAATTTTCTTACAGGTAATCATATCTTAAAAAGCTATGTATATACCTACTAGCTATGTGGAAGAATGACTGACTTAGAACTGTGTCACACACAGTTCATGTCACCAAAGGTCTAGAAATTAAAGTGAGTCCAGCTATAACCCAGTTGCTTTAGATCCTCTTAGTTCCATTAACTGGGCGCTTTTAAATGTAAAGCAAGATTACCTTTCAGTTTTTCTTGAATGACTTTTGCTTTCTCAAAACAGTGATTTGAATAGTAATCCTTGTTATGCATTTCCATGACATCTGGTCCAACTAAGTCCTAGCCTAGGTACTGTTGTAGCTTTTATCCATGCAAAGTTAGTCTTATTTTTCCCGGTCTTTCTTATTTAAGATTTTACTGTGATTAACATGGCACGAATAGTCTCACAATGTCTGTTAAGGAACATCTTCACATCTTGTCAACTGCCAACGGATATTGATTCGATTCATCCTTCCCTCCTCAGTTAACTTAACGCTGGGTACCATTGATAGATAGGAAAAATAAAAGAAAAATGTATATCCCCATCACTCTTTGCTTTTGTATCTATATGATTAGAGAGATGGACTTCACTTTACCGAATTAGCATTAATCAAGATTGTAATAGATTGAAATGATTGTAGGTAATAGATTTGTTTCCTTTTTGGCAATTGATTATACATTCTTTTGTCTAACGAAATTGCAGCCCTTGAAAAAGGTTGAGGAATTAGAATGTGTCACAAAACATCATCGTTTATTTAACAAAGTTTAGTTTCCTAAAACATTTATCTTTCTATTTTGCTTTTAAAAGATTAAGGGGAAAAGAAAAAGGTGCAAGCGCGAAATATGAATTGGAAAGCTATAAATTTTTTAAAATTCATTAGCACATAAAATACGAAAATAAAAAATGCCGGTCTTGCTAGGTAGTTATCTTACTAGGATAAAGCGGATTACATGCTTACTAGACAAACTACTTACAATATCCAACAAATCTAACAGTATTTATATGATACTAATCCATCTTATCATCATAAATCCTTGGTACATGTTCACATCTATTCATAGTTCGATCACATGTACGTTTTAACAGGAAGGAAAACGGTTCTGAAATCTCAGCTTTTCCTTCATGCCCATGTATTAATAAGGTAAAACGAGTAGTTCACATGTGTCAATAAAATCAAAATCAACTGTGACTTTTTAAATTGAGTTTTATGTATATAGTGAGACAATAATTAGAGAGGTACCTTTGTCAGTCAGTGACTGGGAGCGTTACACTGAATACTGGGAGCTACTTGCACTCCCAGACGGGGAGTTGCAGATAGAAGCATGAACATCTTTTCAACAAAAAAAAAAAAAAGATAGAAGCATGAACAATGAACAGTATCCCTTAACTTTGGGGCCACTCGACCGACGAGAGCGCAAGGATAGTAAGTGGATAAATCTGTACCAGTAAAGCCCCATAATAACCCGCAGTGAGTGGCACGTGCGCACTAGAAAAGAAAGGCTGAAAACGCTTCTCTTTAATATATCCATCAATTCGAGGTCTACAGTGACACGTACGTACTAGGAAAGAAAGGCTGAAAACGCCTCTCTTTGATATATCCATCAATTGGAGGTCTACATTTACTCTCCTCCACGAGAATGAAAGGGAATTAAGGAGAAAAAAAATCCATATGACAACCACATTCAAAGTTAAAGGTAGACATTTTTATTGAGTTGCTACAGAGGAGGAAGTTGCGTATAAGATACAGGGGTGTAGGATCGCGCAACAATTGACTGATAAGACATTTGAGGGTATAATGGCAGATAATTTTGGATAGGACTTCGTGCAACCAATTAAATTGATTAAAAAAAAAGGAGTATTCAAGTTTATAATGATGTTAGCAAATGCGGTTTCATCTCAAACAATGAAGATAATGCTATCAATTTCACATTTTGTAACGAGGGTTTTTATTAGTGCTTGTTGTTGCTGCATATCTGCGGTAGTGCATGGAGGAGAGAAAACATGGCATCATTTTTTGAACAAAGGTGTGGACTTAACTTTGGATATTCAAATCTGATTACTATTGGTTTATATAAGTTGATTATAGATTTTATGATATAATTAATTAAAGATACTCTTTATTTTATATGTATTTATTTAATTAACTAACGTAGAAGATAAGGTCTAAAAAATAAATATATTTATGCAAATAAAATTATAATAAGATTATAATTATAAAATTTATATTGTATTTACGTATTATTCGTAAGTTATCACTAGTCATTGTTCTATTAAAACTAGCATTAATAACGTTAAAAGACTAGTACATGTTATATGACATAAACGATCTAATAGATTAAAATAAATAGGTGCTTAAATAAATATATGGATACTTATTAGAAAAAAGTTTACTAAACTAAATCAATTATAAAGATTCTGAATATAATATTACATGACAAAAAGTACAAATTATCCCCTAATTTTTTTAAAAAAATCTAAGTTAGGCTCTACCGTTATTTATAGTATCACATTATACCTTAACATTTTCAAAATGGTACTAATAACATCCTAAGTCCTAAGTTAACTTTTTGATAGTTTTAGCATATGGGTTATAAATTTAGCCCACGTCATATCACAACGAGGCAATTTGGACCTACTAGAGATTGAAGTGATCTTAAAAATAATTTCTTTCAACACCTATTAAAAGGGTAATTTTCACATTAATATTTCACAAAATGTCTGAATTCCCCTATCATTCTCTTTGTTACCACTTTTGGGTTGTAATGAATACTATTTTAGTAACATTAAGATGCAGTGAATACTATTTTAGTAATGTTAGAGAGCAAAGTGGTCCCAACAGTAGAGATTTACTTAGACTTTTTATGAAACATTGAGGTGTAAATCACACTTTTAGCCAACATTACCTTATATGTTCGTAAATTTTCTCATTTTGATATACGTTCATATATTTTATCATTATGATTTTGCAATTAATTCTTAAACATGAAATTATTAAGGTATCTCATACAGGAATTGACACAGCGGAAGTAGTTAAGTAAGGATTTTAGGTTAATATCTGAACCAAATCCAAGTATAAAACTTAGGATTTAATCAACAAGAGAAAGAGAGTTTCTCTAAGGAAAATTTTTTGCAAAGGCTTTTATTAAAGGCAATGTTTTTTTTGGTCTCCAAAACATCTGTTAACCCTCCCTTTTATACCCTTAAAGTGGCACTTGAGAGTCCTAATTCTAGTGTGAAAAGGATTGATTGAAATCCTATTCTAAACCTAACTTATTTCCTTTTCTTGATGGATAAGAAAACCTAACTAACTAGGTAAATTAAAATAAAATAAAACAGAAATAAATCATAATAGGTATATGACAACATAACCAAATCCTAATAAGTCTAGGACAACATAAACAAATCCTTAAGGGTTCAATCCTTTATTAGTCCCCTCCACTTGAAAAGAACTCGACCTCGAGTTGTCATTAGGATATAGCTCTTCTTCTCCATGAAAATCATAAATATCAACAACATTAAAAGTATTTGAAATTCCCATCTCCTCAGGCAGATTGATAACATAAGCATTGTCGTTGATTTTATTTAGTATCTCATAAGGACCATATTTCAATTTGTTGTAGGTTCCAATAGGGAGTCTTTGTTTCCTTAAGAAAATCATCACTTCGTCACCTTCTTGGAAAGTTTTAGACTTCCTATGTTTGTCAGCTTGTTCTTTATATTTGGCATTAGTCCTTTCAAGTCTCTCTCGAACCTCCTCTTGCACAGTCTTCACTTGTTTGGCCATATTTTCAGCTGCTATGCTTAAGTTTGGTAACTTTGGAAGTTTTATCAGATAAACAATACTCTTTGGAAGTTTCAAGTATACCAAGAAAAATGGTGATCTACCAATAGCACTATGGACAACAATATTGTAGGCAAACTTAGCTTGAGCTAGAGCTAAACCCATTACTAAGGCTCGTGTCCACAAATACTCCTCAATAGATTTCCTTGAGTCCTATTAAGTGACTTAGTCTGACCATCTGTTTGTGGATGAGTAGTGCCACTAAAGTTTAAAGAAATATCAAACATCCTCCACAAAGTTCTCCAAAAGTGACTAAGAAGCTTCAAATCTCGGTCAGATGTAATGGATTTAGGAATTCCATCCAATCTTACCACTTTTTTAAAGAAAAGTCTAGCCACAAAAATAGAATCAACTACCACAAAAATAGAATCAACTCCCCTTTGTGTTCTAAGTAATCCAAGGACAAAGTCCATAGACAAGTCTTCCCAAATATCTTTCGGGATAGGGAGTGGCATAAACAAACCAGTACTCTAGGATCTTCCTTTAGTAGTATGACAAACATAGCACCTTTTCACAAAGTTTCTAACATCTTCAAGACTAGTAGTGGTCTTGTCCCTTCCCATTTGACCGACTAATCCTCCACTATGCATATCACGAATCAAGTTTTCTCTAAGAGAAGTATGAGGAACACAAAGTTGGTTACTATGGAAAAGAAAACCATCAATGATATGGAACTCACTAGCTGGCTGCTTCTGAATACACTTTAACCACATGTCCTTGAAGTCTTCATCATCCTCATAAAGCTCCTTTAAAACTTCAAATC
>JANVCL010000214.1:40988674-41007087 GCA_026546855.1 Erythroxylum incrassatum | reverse complement strand
GTATTTTCAAACTTAAAATTAATATAAATGTTTTATTTCCCATTAATTTACATTATCTTTAAATTCTCTTGTTGTTAATTTTTTAACACATGTGGCGTGGAATCATCAATAGCTTCACGTAGGCAACATTTTCCATTCAGGTTGACATGTTAGCACTAAACTTCAAATCTTCTTATCAAGTTTGTTTTGGCATTACAAAGACATCAAACTATACCTACCCAACTTTGTCATGCTCCTTTCTAAATGTAAATAGGGATGATCATGAATTACGCATGATCTAATTTTTTAAAATAATTTTTAAAAAAATTAAAATATATAATAATATATTTTTTAATTAGATTCGAGTCTAGCTTGCTTAAGTTTATGCTTACCCAAAAATAAACTCTTTTAAAAAATGATATTATTTTATTTAGAATAATTAGATCTCAAGTTAGTTTGAGTCTGAGACTAACCTTAAAATCAACCCATTAAAATAAACTAAAAATTGTCATCTTTTAACGTAAGTATACCCTCCAATCAAACGACGTTAATGGCTGTATAAGGGAATGAGCGATGATTAAATTAATATGCAATAAACTCGGTCTATCATGTTTTTATTCACTTTTAACTTTGAAAGCTTGTTTCTTAAAAGCATATTATGTAGCCCAATGTATATCTCTTCTAGGTATTTTATTATTTTATAGTTTTTTATTTCAATAATTTTATTTTATTATTGATTTTATAATTTCTCTATTTTGTATTCAGATCGTTTAGTAAGAAGATAACATACAATCCAGTTAATATTGATTGTATTCAACTTACTAATTTTTGGATCGAATAAGAAGAACCATCTCCTGATCTTGATTATAATGAATTTGAAAAGACGATTTATGAAGAAAATACATTTGTTACAACGAGTGAATTAAAAGCATCTACTGATGGTCAGTTCATATCTTATTTTAATCATAGTAAGTTAAAATTATATTGCATTACAAGTTTACAATTGAGAATAACTTCATACATTACTAATTTATAATTTATTTTAATGCAGTAGAAGAAGTTGATACAAATACTTTAGATGAAAGTGTACTTTACAAATCTTTAAATAGTATTGGAGAATTTGGAGCTTTTGACTCATTCAGAAATACAATTTTAATTTTTATTGTTATTTTAATATTTATATTAGACTCATATTTATTTATTATTTATTAATTATATAATAATAGATATTGGTATATTTTTATTTCAATAAAATATTTTATTTTTACTTATTCTTATAAGTTTTACTTCTTATTTATTATTTACCAGTTTTATAGCGGTTCACTACTGGTTGAACTTCTAAACCTTAAACCTTTTCTTCGACCGATTCGATGTCCGGTCCGATTTTTAAAACATTGATTGATAGTACTTAGATATAGTATGAACCATATGGAAATAATTGAATAAATCAATTAGGATTCATCTTTTTAAAGTAATTAAGAAGAATATTTCATTAATCTTGATTAGTAGTTATATAAGGAATTATAGCCAAATGAATTGTGATTTGAAGATAATGTTTTCAAATATTAACTATGAATGAATTACTAATTAAAAAAGTGAAAATAATAAGCTTTAAATATAGTAGGCATTAGCTTCATACTCTATGTCCAACTGAAAGATTAGATGACTGAAGAATTTAATTATATATTATACCATACATGGACAGGTTAAATCTAAGTACTTTGATATTTATAATATTTAAATGACTATAATATATTGTTAAATGTCAATCTTGATATATAATTATAAATTAATTTTATTGTTTATTCATTTTTTTAAGTTATTCAATTAAAATGATGTTTTGAATAATTGTAAAAAAAATTGTTACTATAATTATTCGATCATGGTTGATTTCTCTTCAATTCCAACTTCCAAACTTTCCAAAGGTGAATCACATTTATATTTAACATTTTAAAACGGACCAAGTTGGAAAAATGATAGCTTTAATTACAATTTCCTTAATTCGAATTTATTTATCTACTTAACTTCAACGATTGAAATATTTTAATTAGAATCCGTATGAGGTATGTAAGTTTAAATATCCATAATGTTTATTGCAATTCTTAAATCTTCCTCACTTCATACCATTTTCGTTGAGAGAAAAAACACGTAGGAGGACCTAGCGTTCTTAAAAGGTATGCAAGTGTGGCTTTCCTGTATGTAGTTTCTCTCCTTTCTATTCGTTTCACATGTGCAAAGGACATTTCCGGAGTGCGCGTACGAACCGAGTATCACGAATCCTCTTTGCGTAGCTTTATTACGTATCGTCATTTTCAATTTCCATCCTTCGAAGATGGTCATCATCATGATCTTTGTGTCGGCAAAATGCACTAAATCTTGTGTGTCGGTGAGGAAGATTATGTATGAGTCGTCAATGGAAGATTAATACTGAAACTAATAAAACTCAGGCCATCGTAGCGTGCAAGTGCTTTGGAACGACAAAAATTACACCTAGGCTTAACATGCATAAATGTTTCCCATTAGATGGAAGTGCAATGATTTAATTTAGTATTAGTAAAAATTTAAGAAACCTTAACACCGTTAATCTAAATCTTTAACTAAGTTACATCTAATTAATTGTATTTCCGAAAATACTCAATACTCTTTCCTAAAAGAAAACTTGATAATGGTTTATATCTAGTGTTTATATTTACCTTAATTGCCAAATTAAAGCGCACAATGAACTAAAAAGTTGAAGAGGAATTGCATACGTCATTGCATATTGCTCTACAATTAAGATTATAAAAGAGCAGATCAACAGTCTTGACCCACCAAGATTCCTAGGTGAAGTTCATAGGCTGCTATATGTGAAAGCCTCCGCAAAGAGATTAGAATATGTTTGGGACATATGCATTGCCCTGAAATGTTGACCTGGCGTTTTGCTGTTCGACATGCTACATGAACAGTCATGGAGCTTCAGGACTGTAATAATCTTCTGAAGCTCAAAAACGGTAATCAATAATAATCTTACAAAATTAGGGTTTGTTTTTGTTATAAAAGCTTCAAAGATTTCTTAAGGCTACATTTTGTAGGGGTTTAATAATGGAATGTAATATTATTTTATGGTTTGGGTGGAGGGTTTATAATGAAATAAAATAAAAGATGAAGGTTTCATATTACATCTCATTTCATTCTGAACAGTAAAAATAAAAAATTTTCGATTTAGGAGGTTTAAGATGGAATGTAAAACGTTAAATAACTTTACACTATATTACATTATAGACTCTTAATCCAAACAATATTTTACTATATTACATTATGAAATCTTCCATCCCTCCTAAATAATATTTTTTAATATTATATCTATTTTTATTATTTTTATTATAAATCGTTCAATTCTATTAAAAATTTTACGTTCAATCAAACATAGCCTAACCCGTTTATTGTACTACTTGAAAACTGGCTTCACTTTACTATTGTCTCGTGATTATATATAGTAAATATAGTACGTATCCAAAAAGATTTTATTTACAAACTGATGGAATCTAACGTTTGAGCCGGTGATATATTCTGGTCATCATTAAGGACTACGTATAATCTATACGTTAGACCATGAAAAAAAAACTCGGTATACTGAATATTTAGCAACTTCAATTGGAAAGAAAAATATTACTAATCCGCTAAATGATTTAGACACCATCTAGTGCATGGGAAAGATAATCAGTGCACTTAAAACTTCATCCCCCATTAGTTTACACCTAAACATAAGCATCATCATACATAAATATGATCATTTATAAATTGGAAGTTGGAACACAATCTCCAAATAATGTTTTGAATGTTAAACAACTGAAAACTTGGCTCCATATCTTTGCATGAAAAAAAAACAAACATTTTATATATAATATTAGAAAGAGTTGGCATGTGATTATCCATTGGTTAGCTATATCCACATTGATATAAATCTCCCTTAACCAATTAATTAAACTCACTTCTGACCACGTACACTGATATTACTTAATTATTATAATTAGCAAATAAAAATACCACCTTAAATCAGGATCCTGAATTAACGATCCTATGATCATTCCATGGGATAAAATGTCTCCCTGTCAGTACAATCACGGACATTTTCTCAGGAACTTGTCATTAGGGACCACATCATTGGCCTCTCAAAGAAAATTAACTGGGTTAATTATATAATTAGGGTTGTCCATAAGGCCAAGAACGCTAATTCTCTATGTACCCTGCGCTGTAATTTGGTGTATAAACTAAAAATATTCCCATCATGTCTCTTGCTTCAAGGTCTCATCCAAAATATTTAGTAGTCCAAAGTGTCGCGATTGCTATGCCCAAATCCAGATCAAATGTGAAAAGAACTTGCTTGTCTTTTAACCTTTTTCTCTATGTAACTTATATATAATCTTTATATTGTTTAGCGGTAACGTTGTATTCGAATGGATCACTTACATATAATTGATTAATCCACTTCTTCGGACCAATAATAAATTGAAAAGCATTACATAATCTGAAGATAATCTTTGTTGGAAGGATTTTTCTTTTCTCACAGCGTGGTGGTATTTGTTCTGGTACTCTGATTAATTTGCATTCACCTGGATCAAATCAATCTTTGAAAAGGGAAGTTTACACTTGTAACAAGAAAATTTTCAAAAGTTTTATAATTCTTCTATCAGTGTGATTTTTGAACCATTAAGTCAATTAGAAAAACGCAATTAATCAACTATACCAAAAACAAAGTGTAACTAGAAATCCTTTAAATTGGCATTTGATCAGCGCAGCTCGCAATAGTGCTTTACTTAGTAACCTTGATTATATAGTTATGCCAGATAATAAATTTTATTTACTCGATACTCGTGATCAACATTAATTATAACTTTTTTTAATAATAAATTGGATTCCAATTAATGCGAAACTTTTATGAATATAATAATTACAAAATGACATGTCTTAAACTATAAAAAATCTAAATAATTAAATTTAAAATATGACATAATAAAATTAGAAGAAATATTTCCTAAAGTATTTGTTAAGATATTTATTATATATCTTTTTATTTAATTTTTACATTTTTGATTATTGGATATCAAGATAATGATTAAAAATATAAATCAAGAAGTCTTGCTTGAATTGACTTCTTGGATAGAGCTTAATTTTATGTAAATAGAACTCTATCTTGAATGAAAATTCATGTGGATTACGTTTCTTCTAGAGATATGGATTAAGCAAGGTGACATATTTGAGAGCTGTGTGTAAGTTTTGTAGTCTTGAATTTTTGCTGCGATGTTACAGTACTATTGATTGAAGGCTACACGTGAGTGGTTGAGTGTTTTCTCTTCGATGTAGATGTTGGTGTGAATTTATAGGTGTTAGTCTTTTTGTGTGGGTCACTAGGTGTTGTTCTATGGTGTTAGTCTTATTGCATGGGTTATTGAGTGTTGTCCGTGTTTTGCAGAAAATACATGAGTATTTTGATGAAGTTTTTCTGGTGAGTATTCACAATGAATGGAAGAACAAAAGATGTGTTTTTTGATCTGAATATTTTTATTGCTTCAAGGGTGGCTTGTGTGTAACGTTAACAAGTGTTGAAAACATCCAAAGGTGTTGTCGACAAATGTATGACCCAGCTCCTGCACCTGAATCATGACTGACTTGGTAAAGTTCTCGTTGGGTGTTTCTGCGTGATTATTTAGCTGCTATTGATTTCGTGATTGTGCAGGAAATTATTTCTTGTCTTTTTGTCAAGTATTTTCTTGAGTGTTGAGTTGTTTGTTTAATCATTTAGTGATTTATTCACTATTCTTGTGTCAAAAGATTGTTGAAAAAAATTCTCTGTTGAGATTAATACGAGACAGTTGTATTATTGGATATGAAATTTTTTCACGAGTTGTGAGGACCAAAAAATTAGAAAATAAAAAAGAATCTTTTATAATTATATTGTAATTAAAAAAGAAATTATAATTATATTGTAATTTAAAAAGAAATTATAATTATATTGTAATTAAGTATATTTAATTAAAAAAGAAAGAAGTATGTCACATATGTGACAAGGAGTGTCACGCCATGACAAAGGCTGTCACGTCAATGACATTTGCTACAGATCAGGAATGAAACTCATTCCTCTAATATAACAGTGGATAATTCTCCGAAAATTAGATATCTCCTATAATCATAATATAAAAGCAAACACTTGTATTCATAATATTGTATTAATTAGAAAGATTACAGGTTTTTTTTTCCCGTTTTTGACAAAGAAAAAGAGTGTTTTGCGTGCGTTAGAACTTGAAAGCGCAATATCTGAAATGCTAATCTATAGTTGAAAGTCACCTATGGTCGCATGATCATAAACCTTTAGGAATTGAAGTCTTCAAGAACAAGAAACATTACAAATGATTGAAAATTCTTACACACTTTTACCACAAAGGCTATATAAGACCAATTAATCTGCACTAAAACCAAGTCTCTAGCTGCCAATTAATTTTTTAAATTAATATTCTTGAGTCACTCAAGTATCAATCCATATATCTGAC
This sequence comes from Erythroxylum incrassatum, assembly GCA_026546855.1. Lineage (NCBI taxonomy): Eukaryota > Viridiplantae > Streptophyta > Magnoliopsida > Malpighiales > Erythroxylaceae > Erythroxylum > Erythroxylum incrassatum. The sequence continues at coordinate 41,000,581 of JANVCL010000214.1, read as the reverse complement.
AGGCGAGCAACAACATAAGCAAGCTGGGGTAACGGGAGACAAGGAAAGAGACTGGGGGATTTTATTATTATCAATTTAATAGACCCATTATCCTTAATGGACTATTAATTTATTAGTTTAACCGTTTCTATTTCATTGTTGTGTGTGAATAAATGTTGTCATTTTGCGCTCTCTCTCTCGGGATGTTAAAATAAATAAACAAAAGTATCTTAAGGCTAGTCAACGGTCAAAGATTTGCATTACTGATCTGTCTCCTACATATTTCGCTCACCGTGCACCCCCACTTGAATTAGGCCCTCCCTATATTGGTGCACCAGCCTATACCCCAACAAAGAACGAAGGCGTACAAGGTGAGTGTCATTCGATTCATTTAGCTGAAGATAAAATAGAGAAATTCAAATTCTCCTATTCTTTTGAAAGTTCTAAAAAGAAATTAAATTATGTTAATTAGAAATATTAAAATTGTTAATTAATTCCTGGTCAATGTGATGTATGTTTAGTCTTTGGATGGTATAAATCCACTATCAGTTGTGCTACTTGATTCTCTTAAATATACGGTACCTAAGAAAACTAAACTGCTTGGCTCTTGACAAGTTCCTAGCCGCCCGATGGCATTGACTTCTTTCTTTGGTCCCCATCTTGTATATATACATGTAATATTATGAATCTGTTTTCTCAACAAAAAAAATTATATATGAATAATGAATCTGTATATCCGTTTAGCATCTTATTTCAGCCATCAGATCATATGATATGCCGGTCCGTTGACCTTTGTTTTTATTGAATCATCACCTCAACTCTTATGTTTTAATATTAAAATTTTGTAAAAATTGTGATTAGATATAATCTCCATCCCACTGCATGAGTGGTCGGTTGGTTGAGCGGTCAAAGTGGTCCACTGTGTGGCAGGTGACGTTCCTTAAGGTGCAGAAAAAGTTGACTGGACAAGTGGCGACCAATGTGCTGACGTTTCTTGGACGTCAGCTTGAGAGCTCTTTACCCAACAATTTCTCTGGATTTCTGGGCACGAGTGATTTGTTTTCTGGAGTGAACTTTCGGTGCCAATAAGAATCCTTTCCTATATTGCCTCTTGATAGTGATGGATGGCTTCAATTTTTAAATTTAATTGAAGTCCGAAGTTTTAGGTATCTCAATTGATCTGATCTGTACTAAAAATCGTTAACTCACAGTCCAAGTACGACTTCAAAAGTTATACGAAAGAACAGGAGACTTTTTTCGTCTCAAGCATTTGCGTGTGATATTTTACCAATCTCATTGACTATTAGGACATATAAGTTCGTTTCAACGCAAGTTAGGTATATAATTTTGATGGCTAAATGGCTTGCATTCCCCAAGTTGCATACAAAATATGAGCTTAGATATCCTTGTCCAAATAATATCTTGGAAAAGTTAATCATTGGTTTTTGATAGAAACTTTCCAAAGGTATGGATGGTGAACTACAAACATCAGATCAAGGTCAAATGCTTATTAGCTTAGAAGGGCTGGGCAAATGTCCTAATTTACAATGTTTTGAAAAGAATTACTAATGCTAATTAATTAAGGGTTTTTGAAAAGAATTCACCGAGTTTACTTGTTGAAGAAGCATTGCGTTTCCATTTTGACTTTGCCTTTTCATTTCCATGTCTATGTTCTACGATTATCCAAAGTGCAAAATTCGGTTACGGGTCTATTTCTTTACCCACTTTAGTATCATGTTAGGTTAACCATTTTCTTTTTCGTATGTTCAAATACATACACTAGCTGCACGCCTTCACAAAAATGTCAAACTCTACTTTATCTCAAAGTCTGCTATTTAAATTTAGCTTTAATTTTCCAAAATTATTAGTTTACAAAATCACATTTTTTATTTTTCTCACTTGTACCGAAAATTTACACAACATCCGATAGTTATTTCAACCATAATATAAACCTCGTGCTCACAATTTTGAACATTAATTCCGATACTAATCTACTTGTATTATTTTTTATCGCAAAAAGTAAAATGCGTATCAACTAATTTCATAAAGAATATCAATACAAAGCTTTAATGTAATTTTTTAAATTATATATAATTGAATGATCTTTATCATGGCAATAGGCAAACAATACTAAGTTCTAGGTTTCTCCTTCACCATTACTTTCAAGGTCAAAGTCTTAATTATTAATTGGTCAAATTCTTTTCTTGAAATATATATTACAAACTCAGTTACCAAACAGGCAAAGAATGCCACTTACATAGTATTTTGTGTGATAACAAACTAATATACTTTGTCCGTTTTTTTTAATTCAGAAAAATAAACATATTTATTTGAATGTCTAGTTTTTGTTTTTGTTTTAATAACTTGTAAAAATAACCCGATTAACCAATAATTAAATATACTAATAATTATTGTAATTAATATAATATAACTATTTATTATAATTACTTTAAATTTTAACTTACAACATGGAGATTTTCAATTTATTTATTTAATAAATACATTTTAAGTTTAAAATATCTTTAAGTGCCTAAATTTCAATTTAGATTAGTTTTAGCAATTAAAATATCTGTTAGAAAATAAATATTAATTTATAAATAAATTTTACTTATTAATTTATTCATTTTAAATAAAATACAGTAAATCTTTTACTAATAGCTTTTAATAAATGCTGTATAAAAATTATAATAAAATTATTTATATATTTAATTTATAAAATTATTTTATTTTGTATAATATTTAATTATTATTAGTAATAAAAATATAATTATTTTGATGTTAATATTCAAATATATTTTTATTTTATTCAAAAATAAAAACTAAAAACCATAACTTTTGTAAAAATCAAGCTATCTCTTAACAATGATCTAACAATTTATTTTAACAATAAGATGTTTTTTATTTGTTATATATACCTACATATAATCACCTCCTCGTGCTATTCCTACTTTAAGATTCGTATTCGGCTACAATTTTACAAGTTACTCCTTTTCATGCGACTCAATATCAGTCTATTTGTTCCCATAGATAATTTTTCAATGAAGAAAAGACCAACGGATTAAAAAAATTAAGCTGCGTGAAGGCATTAAACTTGTATTTGTACACATGCTCTTTCTTCACTTTTGGTCTGTGAGCTATTGTGGCGTAAAATATCGCGAGAAACGGGGAAGAAACGCCGTTTTCTGTCACCGAGAAATGGTAGTAATCTATAAACTAAGACTGCCGGCATTTTATGGGACAGCCGCAGTACAAGCGCGCAAGTAACCGGTGAAATTACAGCGTGTTTACCGGGTACGACGCATCAGTGCGACCATGTAAAACCGGATATTGCCGGTTGCTGATCCCTTTATTACCTGCAGACTGCATGTACGGTAAGCATCAACTCCCATAAAAAGAATGCTAAGAAAACCCCTCAAATCTTCTTGGCCCAAGAACCAGTACCAATTACCAACCCTGTCCCCGTATAATATATTGGGCCAGAACCCCTATTCTGGCCCTGCTCTGGCTCCTGGCTATCAGGACTATCTATTTATGTGCTCCACATAAGTGGATGGTCCTGATAGTTAGGGCCAGAGTAGGGTCAGGGCAAGGGAGACAAAGAATTCCTTGCCTAATATATTGGCTTGAGAGGAGATTCTCTGTACCTATTATTTTTGAGTACCAAGCCTGTGCCATTAAAGGCAGACTCTATAATATATGATGATAGCTCAATTACAGTAACGGAGTTCAGTTAACTCTCAATTTTCCTTTTCTTCTCTTAAATGGAAAAGTTTGAGATAATGACAATATTAATAAAAATTGAGTGCTTGTTACAGGTGTCAAAAGAGTCCATTAGATTTATTCATTCAAGAATATGAAGTATCCTACTAGTTACTTTATTATAAAAGTTATATCTATCGAGACGTACTTTTCTGAGTCGCACCATGTTTTCCATATCTTTATAAACAATTTTCTCAACGAAGTAATGCTTGAAGCATCTCTTATATTTTTATTGAAAATATTTTTTTCGGATGTACATACTCCTGGTCCTCACTCTTATATTATAAAATTTAAATCCCTTAATTGTTAAAAAAAGAAGCCAGATTTTTTTTTTGGGTAAAAGAGGCCAGATGTTAGTAGTAAGTGCAAATATATTAACATTTTGGGTAGATTTTGAGTAAAATATTCGTATACATTCTTCATCCCGTGAAAACATCCTTTTCGAGTTTTGATCATAAGATGTCAAATACTTTTGCAAAAAGTTTGGGAATGAAATTACATCCGTGCCATCTTATGTACTCTGGATTTACTCCCGCATATCTAAGATTTAGTTTCTCCTCATCCTTTTTTAAGATCTTATAGAGGGCTCAATAAAATCAGAGCCACCAAATTTAACCTAAGTTTGCTCAAAGTCTCGTGTTCTAATCTTAAAAAAAAAAAGTGAGAACAGAAATAGTCGAAAAATGCCTATGGGCTCTATCTACTGACGCGGATTTAAGCAGCTTATATTTTGGAACTCGTTGAAAAATGCCTATTGGCTCCATCCACTGACGCGGATTAAAGCAGCTCATATTTAGAATTTGGTTTCGGCTCACCTCATAATAGATCTTATGGGGGCTCATTGGTAATAAAATAGAACCTTGACGCCTTCCATAGGTGTATATAAACACACTTCCAGGCTTGCGCTCTCCACACAGCCACTGCCACTACCATCTTTCTCTAAAGCAAACCAATCTCTCCCCAATTCTGTTTGTCCATAGTAACACCTTTTGAGTTTCAGACATGCCTGAGGCACCAAAAGATACATTGAAATCCACAGATAATTACTGTGTGGTTGCTGACAAGAACAAGAAGGCTCTCCTGTTCATTGAAGATGTTACTTGTAACGCTGATGAGTTCCAAAGGAAGGTTCTTGAGGAAATCCTGTCCAGCAATGCTGATGTTGAGTACTTGCAAAGGCACGGTCTTCATGGCCACACTGACCGCGACACTTTCAAGAAACTCATGCCTGTGATCACTTATGAGGATATATATCCTGATATCAAACGTATAGCCAATGGCGATACGTCACCAATTCTTTGCTCACAGCCCATTTCTGAGTTTTTGACGAGGTCTGTGTTCTTTCTGTTTTCCCGTCCCTAAAATCTGTGTCCTACTTCTTACTGTATGTTTTCAACCTAATTTTTGCCTATCGTGGACTATGAACTTTTCAAGCTTGTCTATTCTTCTTTGCGGCTTTCTCCGTCTAGTTTGGTTAGTTGGGTTGCTTTCAGTCTCTAGCTCATCTTAGGTTCTTTTATTGCTATGATGGTTTGATTTTCAGCTCTGGGACATCTGGCGGGGAGAGAAAATTGATGCCAACAGTTGAAGAGGATCAAGAACGGAGGTCACTGCTCTACAGCCTATTGATGCCTGTCATGAGCCAGTTTGTGGATGGTCTAGAAAAAGGCAAAGGAATGTACTTTCTGTTCATAAAATCTGAGGCTAAGACACCTAGTGGCCTTCTGGCAAGACCAGTCCTTACTAGCTACTACAAAAGCTCTCATTTCAAGGACAGGCCATATGACCCTTACACTAACTACACCAGCCCAAATGAAACCATTCTTTGCTCTGATTCCTATCAATCCATGTACGCACAGTTGCTCTGTGGCCTTTGCCAAAACAAAGAGGTCCTCCGTGTTGGTGCTGTTTTCGCTTCAGGTTTCATAAGGGCAATTCAGTTTTTGAAAAAGCATTGGAAAGTTCTCAGCAATGATATTAGAACTGGCGCAATCGACACCCAAATCACAGACCCTTCTTTAAGAGAAGCTGTTATGAAAATCCTTAAGCCGGATCCAGAACTTGCTGACTTTATTGAGGCTGAATGTAGTAACTCTTGGCAAGGGATCATAACAAGGTTATGGCCTAACACAAAGTATGTGGATGTAATTGTGACAGGGACCATGTCACAATATATTCCAACTCTTGATTACTATAGCAATGGCCTGCCCTTAGTGTGCACTATGTATGCATCCTCGGAGTGCTATTTTGGTGTCAATCTCAATCCTACTGGCAAGCCAAGTGAAGTCTCCTATACTCTCATTCCTACCATGGCCTATTTCGAGTTCTTGCCTATCCAGACAAACTATGGAATTAATAACTCAATTTCCGTGCCAAAATCACTTAGTGAGAAGGAGCAACAAGAACTCGTTGATCTTACTGACGTGAAACTTGGTCAAGAGTACGAGCTCGTTGTCACCACTTATGCTGGTACGTAGATTTACATCATACTCAAAAACTTCTGACTTTTAACTTATCTTTTTGCCTTTGCTTACTAACTATAATGTTACTTGCATTAACTTGCTAAGTAATTATGTATTGCAGGCCTGTACCGCTATAGAGTTGGTGATGTGCTGAGGGTGGCTGGATTCAAGAACAAAGCACCACAATTCAATTTCATATGCAGGAAAAATGTGGTTTTGAGTATTGATGCAGACAAAACTGACGAGGTTGAGCTACAAAATGCAGTGAAGAATGCTGTGAACCATTTGCTTCCATTTGATGCAACTCTGGCAGAGTACACCAGCTATGCTGATACCGCAACAATTCCGGGCCATTATGTGCTTTTTTGGGAACTTAGCCTCAACGGATCAACCACAATTCCTCCCTCAGTTTTTGAATATTGTTGTTTGACCGTTGAAGAGTCGCTTAACAGTGTTTATCGCCAAGGTCGTGTCTCCGACAAATCCATTGGGCCACTTGAGATCAAGATCGTTGAACCAGGGACCTTTGACAAGCTCATGGACTACGCCATTAGCTTAGGTGCATCAATAAATCAGTACAAAACCCCAAGATGTGTGAAATTTGCACCAATCGTGGAGCTCTTGAACTCCAGGGTTGTGTCCAGCTATTTCAGTCCCAAGTGCCCTAGATGGGTTCCTGGTCACAAGCAATGGGGTACCAAGAATTGAAGTGAAATTTCATATGAGGAGACTTCTTCATTCCCCTTTTGCTGTCAATCGCTAGCTTTTGATTTTTATGGAGGTTCGCGAGGACTGTTCTTGTGGTCGTCGAAAAAAAGTAAATAAAGACCTCCTCTTTTAATTTGACTCATGTTCGAATATTTTCTTCTTTTCCTTTTCTTTTTCTTTCGTTTATTTAATTCCCTGGAATTTTTAGTAGATGTTTGATGTGGGCATAGGCCTTTGGCTTAATTAGTAATTAATGTACAAAAACAGTTCTGTTCCAAGGAAAGCTTCTTCTTCTAATTTTTGTTTCTTTGTGGCTCATTGGATTTCCATTTGTTCCAAAGAATATGGATCATTTCATTTAATGAAATTTCTGTTCTTAATTCAAGGCAGGAATCCTGCCCAGTTGAGCCTTGTAGGATTGTTTGTAGTACTAGAACGGCAGCAATTAAACAAAGCTATAACCATATGAAATTCCACCTTTCCAGATTATTTCCAGCATAAAGTGCTTCATTTTTTGCGTTAAATTCACTGAGGAATCTCTTTCCAATATTAGCATGTCCAACTCCAATAAATTAGCCCAAGGGACCTGTAGGTTACCAACATTTCTAGAGTAACGGCCGCTTTTCCGCTCTCAAGATTACTATGGACCATACGTTCTATAAATGATTATATAAGCGGAGGATATGTTATCCATCTTATGATAGTTCTTGAATTAGAAAGATTTTGGAACACACTTGATAGCTTTTTCGGCTCAAATACAAATCTTCGCAATACATCGCTTTTCTTATTTTAGGGGGTTGGGTTGGGTTGGGATCCCATTTTTCATATACGGGTCATCTAAGATTACCTCAACTTGCCAAACAATAACCTTCATTCCAACTTAGAAGCCTTTAAAACGTGAGATATATCTAATACGACACAACATAGGAAACTCGTGCTCTATCCGTGTTTGGTTCGCTATTGACAGCACAACATTGGATATTCATCATTCTAGTAGCTCGCTCTAGTTGGTCACCTTGTAGAAGAAATGAAAAATTGGATGATTCTACTAAGTTTCTTTTTTTTTTTTCTTTCTCTGACGTGAAGGGTCATTGACATTTAAATAACCTATGTGATTAGCTGCACAGGTATAGTAAGTATGTCATTTCAAAAAATTATAGACCCCAACTCTTAACGTCCATATTATTGAATTGTACAGTATCGATACACTTCAGATCTGTTCTAGAATCGTTATTCCCCTGTTCCAAAATGTTTTCACTTTTCATCCCTTTATTGTCATAAATGAAAAGCAATTGGATGGCTAAGAAGACTTTGAAACAGAGGGAATACGGCAGAGGTAACAGAGATCTGTTCCCGTATCGATATGCATTGTTTGTTGCGGTACAGTTCATGATTTGTTGCAAGGGAGTGTGCAGCAAAACAAATTTGTCACAAAAGTCGTATATATGTAACGCGTTTATGACCTATATGAGTGGTGTCACCTGGGACCCAATCCTTGTTACGGCTCTGAAAATCGCCTGGAATTCATGGGTGGGATCAAAAGATGACAACTGTTGATCGGGTAGGAACTTTTGTTTTGTTGGGGGCGGGACAGATAAGGTAGAATTAGAGGCTGTTCTCGCTTCTCTGTCTGGGAAAACAAACAAAATCAGTTTTTAGTGGGAAGCATGTGTGTTTTTTAGGAGGTCAGTGAGACAATAATAGTAGTGAAGTGGGTCACAGAATTTCCTGAAACATTTTTGATTTTCAGATTAATTAAAAAATAGAACAAAAGTTGCATTTGTATAAGATAAGGGAAAACTTAATCTCCTGTTCTTGTTTTACTTTAATATGCATAGCGGTATGGTGCAGAAGGGTACTGTATCATTTTGATGTGAGTCTGTCTTCAAGATTTTCCACTTAGTAGTAGTTATTGGCTACTATTCATTTTAGAGGTGGTAAATCATCGTTCTACATCAATGATTAAATACCCCAAAGTGGAAAAAGTTTTAAGTAGTACCCCAAAGTGGAAAAAGTTTTAAGTAGTTGCAACTTGCAATTTCATCTTACAAAGCTTAAAGGTATTCTTATGATCGATAAAACGAGGTAAAATTAATCTGTTACCTATCTTATCTTGATCTCCTTGTATACGATTCTTTGTTGATTGTCTCTGTACTCTTCCAAATATCGACACTTTGCAGTCCCATTTACTATTTTATCACTACTTATACAAAAAGTTGAGTGGCTTGCAAATCCTAATGGGTACTCTTATCATGGATAGAAGTGGTTAAATCAATCCGTAACCTATCTTATCATGCTCTCTGTATATATTATTCTTTGTAGATGTTCTCTCTGTCATCTCCCAATATCCACACTAGTTTATCACTACTTATCCATCTACTAACGTTTTGAACTTTCTTTTTTCCAACTTATAGTCGCTTCATACACTAAAGCCTCATCTCCAGCATTTCAAATCAACTATAAAGTTTGGTTTTATAAAGGCAAGTTCAGTGTCTGCGAGGTTGCACTTGGAAAATTAAAAATATTAATTTTTTTTTTGCACTTGGAGATGAGTGACCCTTTTGTATATCGACAGCATCTATGCTGTTTTGATTGCTAAGCGCGAGGACATGCAACTAGTTTTAGTAAAGTTGACGATTAATTCAATTATGGTGACAGAAAGCAATTGCTGCCACAATTGTAACTTGTTATATATAAATGGATATGTTGGCCTATCATGCCTTTGATTGCAGCTTTCTATAATTAAAACTATATTCATTGTCTTGACTAATATACCTTTTGGTACATAAAATGGACACAGAAGTGAGCTTATTCCATATATTGAAAAAAATATTATTCCTTTTCACTTTCAATTGCGTCTATATAAAATTCATAATTTTAAACACTTCTGTAAATATGCAATTTTCATCTAAACCTAAGTGTGAAGGTATTGAAATTTTACTTTTATATTATACACCGAAAATTTAAAAAATTCTTAAGGTAAGAGTACCAAATCAATGATTAAGTGCCTATTTGGATGAACTTTTGGAAGATCAATAAGTACTTTTCTCCACCACAAAAGCCATTAAAAAAAACAAGTGTTTGACTGTAAAAATAAAAAACACTTCTTTAATTGATATAACTTTTTTGGTAGGCAAAATATGGCTTTTTAAGAAGCTTAAATTTGAAGCTTAAAAAAAATTTTTTAAAGTTGATTTTTCATATCAATTAATGAGTCTATTTTTTATTCTATTTTATTATTATGTTTTACACATAATTCTCACAATATTCACAAACTCATCTTCACGTTTATTTTGGGAGTTATATAATATTATTTGGCTTTTTATATATATTTTAATATTTATTTTTTATATTAGTTTTACTTATGTTATAATCCATATAAAAGATTTGGTTAGATATATTTTCATTTATATTTCATGTGTTTAAAATTATATAATAATTAATATATTATGCTTTGCATATTGTTTAATATGCTTTAAATAATATTCATATGCATAAATAATTTTTACTACAAAATAAAATATATTTTAAATTAAAAGTGCTTTTTATTTTTATGTTGTCAAACAGTCTATTGTATGAAGCTCTTTTTTAAATGAATGTCAAACAGTTAACTGGCTTTTTAGAAAAGCTCTTCTAAAAAAAGCTCTACTGACAAAAGCTCTACTGATATAACTCTATCCAAACAGACATTTAATAAAATTATAATAAGCCAGAGGTGGGTAATATTTTAGGAATCTCCGTTTATCATGGATACGAATTTCGTACTGTACCGGTCAATACTGGCCTAAAAACGGTGCCAGTATAGTTTAGGTGGTACTGGTGAAAAATTTCAGTCGGTACAAGCCGGTACCGAAGATATCGGATACTTCCGAGTGATTTCGTTAAAAAATTAAATATTCAGGGACCATTTTGCAAAAAAAAATAATTTAACCCTAAAAATTTACCCCCTGACTGCCTGCCGCTTCTCACTCTCGTCTGTCTTCTCTCTGTCGCACTCCCGGAGTCCGCCGCCTACTTCTCACTCTCACCGTCTCTCTCTCTCACTCTCACCTTCGTCGTCGCCCCTCTTTAGTCTCCTCCTCTTCTCCTCTGTCGTGGACTCGTGGTCTCGCGCTCGCCTCGCGTCTTCATCAACTCGTCTTCAACCTTCGTCCATACCGCCCGAAGATGTCGCCGCCCACTGAGGTCCACTGCACACCGCACCAGTGACCAGGCACCTCCCTCTGTCGCAACACCGTCGGCCCAACGATCCACTAGTCGCACCACCGAAGGTTTTTTCTAGATTTGTGTTTTATCATTTCTGTCATTTATCTTGTTTTTCACTTGTTTCTACTTGATTTAACTTTTTATTGTGTTGGATGATAGATTTCTAAAAGTTGGATGATGAATTTGTGATTGTTATTGTTGATTGCCGATGGTTTATAACACCAGTGAATTTTTGAATTGGTTTATTTCTGCTAGTGTTGAGTTGAAGTTGAAGCCTAGTTTCGGTTGTATTTTTGTTTTCTGCTAGTGTTAAGTTGAAAATTGAAGTTGAAATTGGCGGTCGTATGCTTACTGTTATGTTGACCTGAATGAAAGGAAGTTGAAGTTGAAGCCTAGTTGAAGTTGAAGTAGCTACTCGAAGGGTTTATCATTTGTATTGTGATTGATGAAGAGTTGAAGTTAATTATGTTATGCCAAAGGTGTATTGACTATTCAGCAATGTTGAAGATTTGAAGTTGAAATTACATTTCTGTATTTGTGATTTGGAAATTGTAATTTGAAATTAGGTAGACTGGTTGGTAGTCTAATATAGTAATATAGATATTAGATATAGTATAGTTGTTGTTGATTTTGGAAAACTAAAAATTGAAAATGAAAGTGTCGTTTTGTAAGTTGTGTTTGGTACTTTGGTATTGGATTTGGATTTTGGAAAATTGTTATCAATTGAAAATTTTATGTTATAATTATAAATAATTATCTTGTTAGAAGTTAGAACTTTAGAAGTTAAATGCAA
>JANVCL010000214.1:40938174-40950494 GCA_026546855.1 Erythroxylum incrassatum | reverse complement strand
TATATAATAATTAATATATTGTGCTTTACATATTGTTTAATATACTTTAAATAGTATTTATATGCATAAATAATTTTTATTACAAAATAAAATATAATTAAAATTAAAAGTATTTTTATTTTATGTTTCCAAACAGCCTATTATATAAAGTTCTTTCCAAAAAGTTCTTTTTTAAATAAGAACTAAACAGTTAACTGATTTCTTAGAAAAGTCCTTCATGGAAAAGATCTGCAGAAAAAATTCTACTGACAAAAACTCTACTGATATAAGCTCAAGGCTAAGACTTCTATCTATAATAAACATAACATACGATGTTTACCAGTTCCTTTGCTCTTTATATGTAATCGGCATCTGAAATACATGATTGAAAATTATATTTTCTATTCTAAAATATACCTTGGAGTATAAAAGTTTTGAAGTACTAAATAAAAGTTTTGAACTACTAAATCTCTATTTAATAAAAAGTTTTATAAAAAATATTAGAGTTGATTGGGAATAAATTCTCATCCTTTTTGTTTCTTACAATTCAGAATTTATTTTTTCTTTCTTTTAGGAATCTGCAAACCTTTTATTGTTTTTTTTTTAGTTTTGAGTTTTCTTTACTCAGGAAATTGAAACTTTTAATCTATAAAACTGAATTACAGTACTAGGACGTACGACTTTTACAACAACTGCTTCAGATTCTGTGGAGTTCTAACACTTCCACTATGAGACTATGCAACATCCCCACCTGTGAAATGGTAGTGTGTGATTATTGCTAAACCTATCTATCAATCTTTCCCAGAATCATCGCCAAGCTGAAGCAGAAATTAAATTCCTGTCCTTCCATCCCAACAACATAGCTCCATCCTTCTCCACCAGTGTGTAATGCTCTGAGTAGCATCTCAGCAAGCTCCGTATCACAGAGTTGACATAGGAACTCAAAGGGTATTGGCGAAATCCAGCCACTGTGAACCTGGACTTCCATTTCCCCAGGAGCTCGTGTCGCTCTACCCTCTCCTTCCCCTCACAAGCAATAATGTTCACGATGTCCCTAGCTAGGCAGTGCTGTTCCACGCCAATTCGCACTTTCTGGTCCCTCGGCAGCGTCACGTCGATGCACTCAAACATTGCCAGGTAGAACTCCATTGTTTCTACAAATCTAGCGAGGAAAGGAGTTGTGTTTGTATTCGATTCTTGCTCCACCAAAGTAGTTAGCTTGGGATTAAGTGACTTCACCATTCGAAGCAGACCATCCCTTGGATTGGTCATATCAACACTCTCATCAGGAGTGTGGTGGAGCTGCAAGGGGAAATTCACGACCAGAGCTTCGCCAGGTTTGATTTCAAGCATTTCCCGAGTCACTTCAGGAGCAAAACCTGGAAGCTCGTTGAACTCTACAGGAATATTAAATTTCCTAGATATTGCTGCCAGTCGTCTCCCGACTGCACCTAGTCCATCACCACGACCGTACTTGTTAACAGGGTCGTCGATACCTGTAATACGAACATGCGGAGCCCCACCTGGTCTAGAGGCAAGAGCTTGTAGAAGAGTCAGCCACTGAGTCCCCTGAGCAATTTGGAAGTCAACAATATGAATTCGGTCCTCATTTCTGCAGGCTTCAGCAATGGCTCCGTTAGCTGCAAGGTAACCGAACTTCAGGTATGGGGAAGCTTCATACAGGATATGCATGTAGGAAAGCAGGTCCTTGCTTTCAAGCTCTCTACATCTAAGTACACGATATATGTTAGATCCTGATAACTCTTTCCTAGCTACCAAGCCTTCTATCAAGTAAGCCCCAAGGCGCTGTATCGGTTCTCCACTGATGGACACAACAGCTCTAGCCCTTTCAGTCAACCTATCAAAGTCAGTATTGTTGTTTTCAGCAAGAGCTTTAGCACAAGCAATCAACACTTGCTTCAAATTTCCTGGCGTTTTGTTATGTAAAGAAGCTTCCTTCACTGCTTTTTGACGTTTCTCATCAGAAACACCTTCCCCTGGCTGCCTATGTCTAGAGACAAACGATGGATTAGGCTGAATTAACTGAGAAGCCAGTTGTTGCCCCTGGATCCAGGACTCAGTTCTCTGACATGACGCCTGCGGCCTATTACTATCCTCAATGGAAGCATTAGGCATGGTCGTATCTTCATCATCATCAGGCCCCATTAGAGCAGTCTCCAGTTGCTGCAGAGCATGTTTTACGTTCTGACTAGAACTTGAGTCTTGCAGCAGCGAAGGGCTCAACCTATGAAGGTAAGTTGTCGACTCAATCGAAGAGTTACAGCAAAGACTGATGCCTGAAATATTATCCAAAGAGCTAAGCTGCTCCTGACTATCACTTAAAGTATCACAATCAAATTGTGTTGAAAAGGCTGAGCTTGGTGAGTTTCCTATTTCAAACTTGAGTGGCCTACTAGGCAGCAGCGATGGAAGGGGTGATGAGTGGGATAGACTTGCACCAGTGACACCATAACTCAAAAGGCGGTGTGATTCCATACTACACAGAAAGAAAACTTGGGTGTTTAAAGCAATTCCAACCTGCGAAATCAAAGCAATAGAAGCAGCTAAGCCTACAATATGGTATCATAACTCACGAATCTTCTAGCTGAAAATCTAAGGCGTATAGAATAACTGCAACACAGATTGAACTAACTTTCTAAACTAACATCATATTCAATACAGACATGATCCTCTCATAACGCAAAAATTTACGGCCTGTTTCTTACAACTGTAAAGGAAATGATGAAGGTGCAACTGACCAACCTCCATAATCTAAGCAGCAGCTTGAAGATTACATAGATCTATTGATGCACAGTGAAGGTGGTTCAATATAAACTTATCGCCCATTTTAACATAGTCTGTATCTTTATTTTATAATAATCAACCCCACAACACACCAGTGGATTCGTGTACGCCTGATAGGTGGAACACGTAAAAAATGAAATAAACTGAATCGAAAAGATAAGCGGATTGGAACCTCGTTCCCACCAACTCCAGGAAAAGCAGCTGACCAGCTGCAAATAAACCAAAAACATAGCTGACCATAAACCAAGTTCAGAATAAAGACTTCTTAGGTTCTACCTACTTATTGCTCACTGAACAAAATGGAGCAAAAGTTAGATGACATAAGAGTCATGCAACAGAAACGACCAATCCAAAGATCTAAATTAAACCCAGCTTTTTCGCAAGCCGCAAATCACTCCTAAACTCAACACACAAAAGCCGTAAGCTTGATGGACCCCAAGTCCTTTCACAAGAGAACAGACCATATATGAAATACACGTACAGAAAAACAGAGGAAGTAAATGTCAGCGAAGCACGAAGACACCTGAGAACTTAGAAAATGAAGAGAGAAAACAAGTAGAGCAGTAATGTACGAACCAGAAATTGTGTGGAGAATAAGGAAAGATTGAAGATTTTGCCTTGACACTTGAGAACTGATATATCCTTTTGACTAAACAACCATAAGAGCTGATTTCTTTCAGAGCGTCGATTTGGTGAGTTTTTGCTTACTTCTGAGGACAGAATTCAGAAAAATAAAAAGAAAAGAAGCAGCCAAGTCTCAAGTATATATGCAGGAGGTACAGGGAGAGCCGGATAGATTTGAAGGAGACTTTGTACGGAAAAAAACGAAGACCATCGAGAAGGCGTACGTGAACCATGCTTCGTTACTTAAATGTGAAAACTGGAAAGTGAGAACATATCATGATTTGGGATTGCAAATACTGGTTAATCAGTAACAATATCATAATTAATAATCTCTACAATACAAGGGAAGGGAAGTGGACCTCTCAATCGTTAACTGTTGAGTCCGTAATATGTCAACCCCCTCTCTGCTTTCACGTGTGGATATTGCCAAAGCCGAAAGCCGAAATCCAGAGTGAGGAGAGTGTGTTCCCATTTCCCACCATTTGTTGACATCATTCCCTACTTGTGCATTACTCTGAAGCCACGTTGGCAATTATGGGATACCACTTAGTTCGTCATATTAAAAAATTCGCTTTCCTTATTATTATTATTATTTGTATGATTATTAATGGAAGTATGATTGTTATTAATATTATTTTTAATTTTATTGTTACTATTATTTACATATATTAGTTCTTTTTATTTCATTTTATTTTTCCCTATTATTATTATTATTATTATTATTATTATTATTATTATTATTATTATTATTATTATTATTATTATGTTTTAATTTCTTTTTCTTTTTTGGTTATTTTATTCTAATTTTACTTTTATTTATTTACGTTTATTATTTTTTATTTTCATTCATTTATGTGGGTTATTTAGAAATAATATATTTATTATTTTTTAGTACTATTGTTGTTGTTCGCTTGTCATATTCATTTATATGTTTAAATCTTATTAAATAAACCAATTACTTGTTATTTTTACACCAAATAAGAAATTTATTGACTTTAATTAGTTTAAAATATAAATTTACTAAAATCAAATATAATGAATTTATTATATTCAATTAGTTTAAATTATGAATTAACTAAAACTGCCTGATTTTGAGCCCATTAAAAAAAAGTTTATTTCTACTGTGAGATTATCACAAGTTTCTTCTACAAATGATATACACTAATGGGCAGTCAACATCAGTTAATCATGTCAAGAAGACGAACGAAGAAAATCCAATTCACTATATTCATCCTTACTGCTTGGAAATGCAATTGTGAGCCTAATTCTTTTTTGGGAATGTCTTGGCCCAAGAAGTACTTGAATGGAAACATTTAAGTTCAAGGCCCAATTAGGCTTTTATTTTTTTGGTTAGGACTAGCCATACTATGTTCAGACAACCCAAAGAGTGTCGATTAGACCGTTACAGTACAACAGAGAAATGATGATTTTGGATCAGGAACATGATACTAATACGTGATTAAGAAAATGAAACTAGTATTAGAATAGATTAAAGACTATAGTATCTAATGTTTTACACATGTGAATTGATAATATCATTAAAGATAATTATTTTCAACCTTAATTTCTTTGTGTTAATTCTATCTTAAGATTTACTTATCTTTTGAATCTAAATGATTATCTACAGTCTAAAGATAAAATAAAAAAGCTGAAAAATAAGGTGCATCTATATTGATGAGCAAAACTAATAGCAATGTTTATGATGATTAGGCACGGACACTTTCAACGAAAATCCCAAGTTTTTTATTTTAAAAATGCAATTAAAACATTTCAAATTTTGTTTAAATCTTATATTGACCAAGTTTAGATGATAATTGCTCGAGTTATGATCTCTTGGAGTCAAGGAATAACAGTAGAAAGATCGCAACATCAATAACAGTGTAGGTTAAAGTGGCTATAAAAGAGTCCTAAGTGAAATAGGAAAGATATACAATGAGAGAGAGAATGATTCTTACATAAGTACACCCAATATTTATGGGACAAGCCAATCCTATATAAAACTTGTGTTGATGGGCTAATGAGGTAATATGTGTCGAAGGACGAAATGTTGAATATATTAACAAAATGTCACGAAGTACAGCATGCTGGCCATTATGAAGCAAACAAAACACCAACTCAAGTACTCGAGTGTGGATTCTATTAGCCACATCTGTTTAAGGATGCTCAAGCGTTTACAGCACAATATGATCATTGTCAGAGAGTGGGTAACATCTCTAAAAGAGATGAGATGCCTTAATCCAACGTATTGGAAGTCGAAGTCTTCGATGTATAGGGCATCAACTTCATAGGTCCTTTGCCATCCTTCATGGGAAACACATACATTTTAGTGGAGTGGCATACGGATCTCGCTGGGCCGAAGCTGTGGCATCTCCAACTAATCATGGGAAAGTTATATAAAAATTCATCAAATGGATATTCAACCGATTTGGAGTGCCATAAATAGTAATAAGCAATGGGGGAACACATTTTTAAAACAGATCTTTTGATGCTCTATTAAAAAGATATGGAATCCAACATCGAGTTGTCACTCCTTATCATCCGCAAACGAGTGGACAAGTAGAAGTCATGAATTGGGAACTTAAACGAATTCTAGAAACAATGGTAAATAGTCTAGGAAAGACTGGGCATTAAAGCTAGATGATGTCTTATGAGCTTATCTAACCACTTTTAAAACATCTATAAGAACAACGCCCTTCAAACTTGTATATGTTAAAGCTTTTCATTTGCCTATAGAGCTAGAACATAAAGCATATTGTTAGAGAAGTAGTCTAAAGGCAATCACCTTTAGCACTTATTGTACAAATCTTTCTAATTAATAAAAAGGCTTTTTTGTTAATTTGATGTTCTTATTCTTTATGAATTGATAGTGATTTTAAATCGAATTAATGAATTCCATGATACATTACATAACATGAAGGAAATCATGATGAAATAATGATAATGTGATTCCTATCATGCGTAATTATATTAGTATCTAAACTATCCCTAGTTATAGGATTAATGAGATAGGACATTATTAATCTGGACAGAGTAGTACATGTTATACTCCTTGATTAGATCAAGTAGTGGATCTCATAAGATGTAAGCATGAGTTATTTAAAGTTAACACATGGATGCTTGCCAAAAGTAGTAAGTATATTAGATGACCTGCTATGAGATAATCATATGGATAATCTATTTTATTGTCAATCATAGTCTCATCACAGCAATGGTGCAAATATCCTTAGACTTGAGGGACTCAAGGATATCTTGGATACTAATCCTATACTTTGACTCTATTAGGTACTACTTAAGGTATTTGAAGGTAATTAAGTAGCCAATAAAGGATTCACCACTCCTGATAGAATGAGATGATACCCACAACCTCTTGTCAGGGTCATTACTCGGGAATCTCTGGCCAAAGTGGAAATGTCATGAAGATAGTCTTCAGTGACATATCCTGTAACATCCCAGATCACCTGCTTATAGACATTGTTCGCTTTAGGCCTTGGATCAACCAAGTCCTAACGGTTTTGCTTTTCCCGAGGCCTTCTTAGGAGGTTACCCATCTCAGAACTACTCTCACCCGAGCACGTTTAACCTCGGAGCTCTGATGGGGTCTGGTTCATTAGGCCATGAAAAACACGTCTGTAAGGGAGAGGCATCCGTACCCTTATAAGGCGTACTTCGTTCCTCTCTCCAACCGATGCGGGATCTCATACTTTCCACCCCCTTAGGGCCTAGCCCTCTTTGGGGTCCAGTCTAGCTGGCACAACGGTTCGGTACCAACTTTGATACCACTGTAACATCCTAGATCACCTGCTTATAGATATTGTCCGCTTTGGGCCTTGGCCCAGTCAAGCCCTTACGGTTTTGCTTTTCTCGAGTCCTTCCCAGGAGGTCACCCATCCCAGAACTACTCTCACTCGAGCATGTTTAACCTCGAAGTTCTGATGGGATCTGGTCTATTAGGCCATGAAAAACACGTCTGTAAGGGAGAAGTATTTGTACCCTTATAAGGCGTACTTCGTTACCCTCTCCAACCGATGTGGGATCTCACACTTTCCACCCCCTTAGGGCCCAACCCTCTTTGAGGTCCAACCTAGCTAGTACAACAGTCCAAGTATCGGCTCTGATACCACTTGTAACATCCCAGATCACCAGCTTACAGATTTGTCCGCTTTGGGCCTTGGCCTAGCCAAGCCCTCAGAGTTTTGCTTTTCCCGAGGCTTTCCTAGAAGGTCACCCATCTTAGAACTACTCTCACCCAAGCACATTTAACCTTGGATTTCTGATAGGATCTGGTCCATTAGGGCATGAAAAACATGTTTGTAAAGGAGAGGTATCCGTACCCTTATAAGACGTACTTTGTTCCAAATATTCACAAAAATGATCATATAATGGTGTTAAATTAAGACATTCTATATTCTATATCTACTTAAAGTAGGTACTAACTTATTTTTCTCCAATTAAACAATCAAAATGTATGATGAAAGATATACACAAGACACCATATCATCAACAGTTCCATTCTTATTTACTAACCATCTGTTAGACCCTTAAACTTCGGAGCACTTCTCAGCAACCTTCATGATGCGTCTTAGGAGGAAGGTTAGCTAGATTACACGTATGACGCAATCTTGTAAAAACACTAAGGTAAATATGGGTGAGTGGGATCGAACTTAGTGCGAATTTTAGTAGAGTCTCAAACCATGTAGAGATTGACTTGACCCAAGCTAAGGATTTAATGGAATAAGGACTTAACCCATGCTCGAATGAATGGACCACGACTGGCAGACTTGTTGTGGGAAGCATTGGATTAGGCCAACGTGTTATGTGGGCTTCAACAAGATCACATTGCATCATTAGTGGATAAAGATTGTGGGGAGATCTTGGATGATGTGGCGACAACTAGGATGGAAATGGAAATGGAAGCGGGGGCAATGTCCCAGTGGTCCATAAAAGATTAGGGAAATCGATTGTTTTGAAAAATTCGTCGATTCCAATGACTAGGTCTAGTCATTCAGGTATGTATGTGTTCCAATTTGGGTTCGTTATACAGTTTCACTAAACTAACAATCTAAGTTCTAGATTGATTGTGTTTACGGTGAAGTGCATCATACTGGCAGTTTATCCGAACAAGTTGTGTTCCATACTAAATATAAGGACTCATTCACTATATCCTCTAGAAGTTTAGCTATAGCGAAGAAGTTGTTAGCAGGGTGTCAACAATCATACAGTTGAGGGAAGAACTTTTACTATTTCAATTGACGCCTTCACACGTGGAAGGACCCTTCTTAAGAATCCAAACATAAGGAACTCATTTACCGTTACCAACTCTCGTGTTAGTTGGAATCTAAAAATAATTATATCATTGTCATTTATCGATGCAATCAACTAAACTCAACTTTAAACTAAGAATTTTCAAACAACCTTTCCACTAGTTAGGGATAAGGTTGAGTACTATTGTCGTTATTATTGTTGTTTTTCTTTTTCTGTAAGAATAATTAAACTTCTAATTAAAAGTTTGCACTACTTATCATATATCATTATATTATATTGCTAACATTTCCAAAATTTTGATAAATTATTATTTTACTGTTACTAAACATTAATGACTAAGTCTAGTTGTTAACTTAAAATTATGATTTTTTAGCTTTGTTCAAATTAAACATTTTGGTTCACAAATATTTTTATGTCCAAAATATATTTACATTTCATATTTAAAATAACCTACCCTGTGTTTTTCAAAAATATGTTTTTAACATTGAAAACAACTTGACAAAAAAAAAAGATATCTTCTTTAGGATTATAAAAATGTTAATTATAATTAACCTTAACTATGATTATTAAGTACACTTAGCATTAACAAACTATCTTCCAAAATATTATTAATTTTAACAATATTATCACATATAAAAATTCATCAAGATTCACCTAAAAATGTACAGAAAATATTTAAAAAATACATTTTGCGACGATAATCATAATCGTCACAAAATGCTATCACAATTGCGATGAATCTAACAAAATGGTCACCATATGTAACACATCTGTGATGCTTTAGAATATTCTCGCAAAACTAAGAGTGCATTTTACGATGGTATCTAGGTATCGCACTCAATATTACGTTTCTACGTCCCATGCGCGATGATTACTCGAATAGTCGTAAAAAAGTTGATTATTGGCGACGCAATATATATTTATGTCGCTATTTACTCTAATCATGAGGATGCTTTTCTTTAATCGATGCCAAGGAAATTGATTTCCTTGACATATGGCGTGATGACAGATCTAATCGTCGCAAAAATCTTTCGTTTTGGCGACGATATTGCTTAAGCGTCTTTAAAACTTGGTGTTATTGCGACGATATCATCTAATCGTCATAAAATATGTTCACTTTTTCAATGTTTCGTTAAAAAGTTGTAAAATCGTTTACTTATAGCGACCAAGGCTTAAATCGTCGTCAAATGTGTTCTTTTCGAGAAGATTTATTAATCGTTGCCAATAGATTGATCAATTGTAGTGTTAGGTACAACCACAATTGATATGCCCTACATTACACTAGCAAATCCATGTTACAGTTTGTAGGCTTACTCCCTCTTCAATCTTATTTTCTCCCTTGTTGAATCTCTTCGGCCTATCGCTTTCTATGTCTTATTTTGACTATTATTCTCTTGCCTCTTTCTTGAATTTTTGGCGATTCAAGGTTCCATGTCCAAGGCTCTAACCCTTTATTTGATTATCCTCATTTTCTTTGCAATTCACTTCATAGTAAGCATTTCTAGACAGACAGCAAGATTATATAAATAGGGATATACAACAAATTAAAAAGTAAATAGTTTCATTAATAGATGGGGATGTAGCTAAGATGGTAAAGTGCTCAATACCCCGCATCTCCAGTCAATTATTACAGATGTTTTCAAAGCCTATAACTATTTTATCTTGCGTTCTATAATTGAACGTCATATTTTAAGCCCGGGTTTAAATCGAAGGAAAGCAAAAGAAAAGAAAGGAAGAGAATTGAACTTCTATTAGTTTCCACCATTTGGACAAAATTAAGCAAAGAGAAAGTGAGAGAATGGAAAAGAAATTGAGAAAAATTTGGACCAAATATATTTCTAATCAAATTGGTGAAAAAGGAGAAGAAATCTAAGACAAGAGAATCTCAATTTTGTGCTTGAGGCTCAAAGTTGGATGTTTTGTAGGAGACGACACGTTGGTTGGGTTATGCACCTATACATTATTCTGGTTCATAGTTTGTTGAAGGATTGATGCAGCAAACTACCAACTAATGCTTCCTCATTTTCTGTTCACATCTCAGTGCACATATCTTCACCTGCCTGTATTCAACGTTATTATAGTGTACACTGACTCTCTTCACATCTAATACCCGTTGTTAATTTATATCTTTTACAATGGCTATCAAGTTGTCAGTTTGGTCGAAACAGTGTGTCAGCTTCATTGTGCTTATACTCATCATTACCTATCTGTTGTTCTACACAGGTAACGGTATATTACGTTGCTTCTCCATTCACTTAGTTTCCTTTTGTTATGAATAGGGCCGAAAGCCCATTGATCGAGCTAAGCCGAGTGAATCGAGCGACTGCATGCCGTGTGAACCGAGCTACCACTTGCTTTATAGTTAGGGGAAATTAGCAAAATCGGTTATCGAAATTGTTAAGCAAATTGAAGATGAACTTAAGAAGAAGAAGAAGAAGAAAAGAGAAACAGGGGATTTAGATGAGAAGAGAAATAGAGAGAACAGGGGATGAGGAGACTTCAATTTGCTTAACAATTTCGATAAGCGATTCTGCTAATTTCCCCTAACTATAAAGCAAGTGGTTGCTCGGTTCACACGGCATGCAGTCGCTCGGTTCACTCGGCTCAACTCGATCAATGGGCTTTCGGCCCTATTCATAACACCTTTACTCCAGATGATTTTGGTTTATCGACCAGGAGATGCACATGATACTCCAGTTGAAACGGTAGGCAACGCGTTGTTTTGTCTCGACAATAAGGTCGTATGTCTTGATTCAAGATTTGTGTTAGTGATGTATTCTTGATCATTAAAAGCTAGGTCACAAGTTTTATATTCTTTTTCTTATGAAATTATCAATTTATAACAACTGGTAGCTGCATATGTGATAGATTTACGCGGAATGCAACGAGGAATACAGGCTGTAGTGAGTGGCAACAGTGGCGTGCCTCCTGAAACAACTGACCTGTACTGTGATGGACCTTGCAGCCATGAGAATCAGGATGTTCTCCGTTGCATAAATAATATATTCCCAGGTTTTGTGTTCACCAATATATAAAGCCACTGTAAGAGATGTAAGATATGCCCTTAACGCTGGCTGCCGAAGAGGTACTACTAACCCACTTATTTTTTATGTCCAAATTGTTCCCTGTTTATTTTTATGACTGCACATATCCCTTCCGTTTAAAATAAAAGTCGTTTTAAAGGAATGCATATTTATTAAGAAAGCTAATGAAATGTTTGACATACCCTTATTAATTATATGTTGAACTATCTTAAAAATATAATCTGTGTAATCAGGAAGTGAGAGAAATTAAAGTATAATTTTGAAAATAAAATTATAAACATATATAAAAGTTACGAACAACACTTATTTTAAATAATTAAAATTTATCTAAAATAACTTTTATTTTAGATAAGAGGGAGTACGCTAGAAAACTGTAGTAAAAATTTAAATGTGTTCCCAATTTGAAGGCAACGGATAACCTGTCTATTTTTTTTCTATCTAACTCTCTCGAGGGAGGAAAACGTTGTCGTTCTACTTATAAAAATAGACAGGTGAGTTAGTGTTCCAATTTGTAAAGCTTTATGAGCCAAGCCGCTGTCAGTGAGACATTTAATTCTTGATGGCTTATCTTCTTCTGCTTCCAACACAGTATAATATAATAATAAT
>JANVCL010000214.1:40911713-40930262 GCA_026546855.1 Erythroxylum incrassatum | reverse complement strand
TCTCCGCCAACATAAAGATACTTTGAGGCGACATTTTAATTTACACTTTACCTTGGACTTGGGTAAATACTTGGGTGTCCCTCTTATTGGCAATAACAAGAAGAGTGAGTTCCAGGATGTTATTGATAAGATTCAAAACCGTTTACAAGGTTGGAAGGTTAAATTCTTGAATAAAGCTGGGCGTTTAACACTGGTGCAATCCACTTTATCGACAATCCCGATGTATACCATGCAGACTTGTTGGTTTCCTGCTAGTATATGTGATACTATTGATAAGTTTTGTTGTGATTTCCTTTGGAAATCAAATGATGGGAAAGGTATTCATCTGTTAAACTGGGAGTCGGTTTGTAGTCCGAAAGTTATGGGTGGTTTAGGTTTGCGAATGGCTCCAGATAATAACATTGTCATGCTGGGTAAGATGGTATGGTCCCTAACGAAGGAGGCGGATAAGCTTTGGTCCTGTACTGTGTTGTAAGTACTTGACGAATTCTCATATTCTTAATCACACTATTTCGCCTACGGCTTCCCCTTGTTGGAAATCCATTCAGCGAGCTGTTCCATTCTTAAGGGATCTGCATTATGGATAGTTTATTCATATGAAAATGTTATTTTATTATTATTATATGTATTTGGTATAATTAAGTTCAAAATCCTCGAGTATTTTAACCAGATTTTGACTAGTAATTGATTTATGAATGCTAATAAAAAATAAGTAGGCATTTAACGGAAATACGTGATAAAACAACTCTTATCAATAATTAACTTGGGACTGCCCTTCCGTAAACTCAATCGCATAATTAACTTGGGACTGCCTGTTAAGAATTGGAGAGCAAACTGTAATAAGTGTAAAAGATTGAGTCATATTTGTATATATTCATTTATATATATATATATAAAACAAAAAACAAAAGACAATGGTTTAAGGAAGGACTACCTTTTTAAGATTGTATTCAATGTACAATTCTTGAGAACATGAACTAGATTTTTAAGAGGCTCCTAACCAAACTTTCGAAATCCGTACCTATAAAAATCTTCGGTTCCAAGTTATTGTAATCCCCTAGAAAAGGGAATAGCATGTGTTGACAACAAATGCATTTGGACCCATTAATCTTCTCACATGTTCCTCTGATCCTGTCCAGTAGGCAAAGGAAGGTTTTTGCTTATGCCACCAATAAATAATGCAGACATAGATTAATATTTGCCTCCAAGTTAACGTGAGTATAATCAATCGTGTCCTATATTATTAAATAATAGCAATATTTGCATGGTCCCAATCCCATGTACTTACTGTGAGGAAGAGAGTGGTCATTTAATGATGTTCCTTTATATATCCATATCCAGCATTTATGTTTAGCCAGTGGGTAACACATTAATCCGATTAATACGGAAATCATATCGTCAAAAACCTTGGTGAATTTCTCTTAATTAAAAATATCCAAATAAAAAGATGTAAGAATTTATTGGGCAAATTTAGAATAATTAAGAAAAAAAATAACAATCTAACGTCAAAACATCTGCAATCTTTTGAGCCATAACAAATAAATATATGTGCTACATCGCTTTGCAAGGCTAAAGCACAATTGGCAACGACTAAAATCTTCTGTCTCTCTCTCTCTCTTCCCTTTCCGAATAACTTTCCAGTTATTTATTGGCTTGGAGGGGTAAATACTATTGACGGAGTCAGAAATTTGATATCAAAAAACTCAAATATTTATTTTTTAAAATTTTAGAGAGCTAAATATCTTACTGACTCTTAAATAACTCTGTCTTTATATATATATATATATTAAAAATAATTTTTTAAAAAAGCTTTGGGCCAATGCCCCCATGCAGCTCGGTATAGCTACGTCACTTATACTAGCCTTTTTTACACCCCACTTAAGGCTAAAGCAACCTCTTTTAAAGCTTCTATTAGCTTATTGGTTTGGACCCTTTTATCGACATTCCTATCTTTTGCTTTGTCGATGATGGAGTTGGCGAAGCGAAAAGGGTGATCCTAAATTTGGCTTTTCTTTCAGCTTTTTTTTTTTTTGTGTATTCATACTTTCCAAGAACTAATATATTAATGACTAAACGAATAAAATTTTACTACATTCTACTTTCATCTTGAAAGTAAATAATAGTATGCTTGAAAAGAAGGTCAAATTATATATAGGTTATTCGTGAAATTTGAGATTAACTTTGGTAAGCTTAGAATCACTTTTATCTTTTACGTTCAAAGTTATCTATTGAAGTACGTGCAGGAAAATGGATTCGTTCTCATACTATTATTGCTGTTAAATACAAAATTTCGATTAAAATATGTGGGGTCTTTTACTCCTGCAATTATTATAATGATGTCAAGAATTTCTTACTATAGGCAATCAAGATCGTTACTTTTACACGTATAGTTGGAAGAACTTGAAGGATTAATTTAATTTAATCAAAGATTACTATAAAGATAACGTCCACCAATTGTATCCAGCTTGCATATGCGAGTTGTCGATCTCGTTCAAAGTTTGGGAGCTGCCGTGTTCAGCCATTTCATTTCATAGTATTCTTTGGTTTCTTGTCAACGACATTGAGCTATGTATATACAAATTACGTAGTCTACTCTTCGTGCCTGCCATGCATTAGTGCCACGCTACATGTGCCTCAGTGCCTATTATAAAATCTCTCCTGACCTCAACCCCATATTGTTTCAGATCTGCAATAGCTATCGGTTAAGTGAACGACTCCTATTGTCTACACCGGTGGCTTCTGCGTGAAACAGCCCAGACCAGAAGCAAGATATTGTGGATGATAAAAAAAAGGTCATCACTATTTTTTGTAAAAGATAATTGCATCAAAATGTAGCAATGATAAGTTTTTGATATTAATATGTATTCGCCCTATTTGAAATTTATTTTAAAGTCAAAACACGGTAGTAGTTACTAAATTATGTCATCATATTTCAAAATAGAAGCGTGCTCATATTCTCAATATATATTAATGTGTTTCGAAATTTTATACCTACATAACATATTAAGTAACATGTTATTCGCTTATGATATGTCGTAGTGGAAGTTAACACATCAACAAAGACAAATCAAGTTTCTGTTTCTTATCCCAATGAAATTCAATTCTTGGGAAACATCAACTATGACAAGGATCTTTGAATTTTTTTTTCTACTAGTGTAATTATTATATATTGGAGAGTAAGTTTCCAATTGATAATAGATTAGATTCGACTTGAAGAAAGAATAAATAAATTAGAGTACTGCTGAAGTTGATACTTACGTTTACCAATTCAAAATGCTATAAATATATTTCCAATGGTTGTCTTGAATTATTAATTAAGTTGTCCTAATCTTCCTTCAGTAGACAAGGATTAGGATCACTTTCATCAAGGGCCATACGTGGGGTTCATCCCTTTTCCTTTTCCCCTTCAATTTGCTTTGATAGATCCAATATATATAAATATGACATTTAATCTTTCCCACCGGTGTTAGGTGTGTTTAGGTCCATTTCTATATCAACCTCCAAATTGGCCAACCCTACAGCCACTGTTGAATAAAGACATTTCACTAGCTACACTCAACAACATAGCTCATAAGCTAGCAAGTCTAAAACCCTAAAGTCTTACCAAACCCATTTCGCTTATATTTCTTCAAATTACATTCTTTCTGGTTTGTTTTTTCCTTGCAAAAACTAGGAGGTTATATCAAACAAATATCTTTTCTCTCTTTCAAATTGAGTTCAATATGAAAAATTATATCGGATATTAAGGCTAACGATACATCAAATAACTAAGCCGAACAAGATAAGGTCATTTATTTCAAGATAAATTGTATTTTATATAATAAAAAGATAAAATTTCGAACTCCCCTTATAATAGATCAACATTAATGGAACTTGAGTTGGTAGGCATTATTTACGTTCAATAACTTGATATATAGAGAGACTTTTTTATAATTTTTTTGAAAAAGTAAATAACTAATAAAAATTAAGATGAAAGCTGGAGAATGTAGGGGAATACCCTTAAAAATAAAAGTCACTTACTATAAACACTTAAGTAAGCAAATAAGGTACTAAATCCTCCAAACTGTGGCTGGTGACTGGGGTTACTTTCCTTTGATAGTGCCCTTTTCTGAAAGCACCTGTTTCTGAATAGCGATCCCCATAGCTACAATATAAGTAGTTTGTGTTGTTCTTGGCAGGTTAAGAGTGTTCCAGTAACCATTGGAATATATCAGTAAAAGAGGTCCCTGTAAAGTTCCACAAACATAGAACACTCTAATTGCATCTATTGTGTTAAACAATTTGAAAGTTTTAAACTTGTACTCGTGTCTAATGCGATAGATACCCTACTCAACTTGGCATCCCTAAAATTGTTAAGAATGAGAATCAAATTGAGTGATAAAAAAGCAATTGTGCATGTCCAAAAACTCTTAGATTGCAATTACACAACGTCTACTTATTTTAATTTCAAATTAATACCATCCTAGTAAAAGAGCACAATATATTGCCATCATGGGTTTGGACCATTATTTGATTTTCAGAACTGTTTTGGACCATTCTTGCTATAATAGTATTTGATTTTCAGACATGTTTAAAATTTCCTTTATATATGCTTAATTAAGCTAACCCAACTTTTTACTTTTTACTTTGTTCTTGAGAGAGTGAATTTCAATAAAAATTGGTAACCAATAAGGGCATGATAGCAGAAGTATTCAAATCAAAAAGTAAAAAACCTAAAAAGAAATAATCTTGGTTGGTATAAAATATAAATAAAATTAAAATACTAGCAAAAAAGAATGCATTTGTTTTCATTTTCAGTCTCCTTCTCAAGAGGCACAAGCCTCTCTGCCTCTCTTACACTGCCTCTCTTTCTCTCTCTCTTTGATTCCCGTCTCTAACTCGTCTGTCTGCAGTCTAACGGACTTAGAAGCCGAACCCATTTTTGTTTGTTACTTCCGTTTTAGCTCTCCCTCTTAACTCTTTCCGCTCTTCTCTCTTTGTTTTTGCTTCCGAGAAACATGTAACTGTTTGAAACTCAAACTGGTTTTGTTACCACAAACATGGTAAGTTTCTGACTGAAGTTGAACATTTTTGTTTAACATTGTGTTTAACTTATGTTCGTCGGAGACCTTTTTTGGGAGTTTCAGTTCTGTTCTTCCTGACATCAACTTGATCTGTGGATTTCTTTCTGGCCATTATGCTTGTAAGCTTTCAAAGATTGCTTGTAAGCTTATAAAAAAGTTGTTGAGGAAGACAAGGAAATTGAGAAAATGAATGAAATTGTTTCTCGGGTTGGTTTTGTTTTTCTTTTCGGATTAGCTTTCTCCAACTCTGCATCCAAAATAATCGTATTTAATGCTTTTAACGGTTGAATAATTGTTACTTTTGAGTGATTCTTGATTAATTATGGCAATGAAAGTTCCATGTTTAAAAATCTGTTTTCTTTTTTGTGAATACCTTCTCTGGAAATCCATTTCATTGCAACACTTTGAATGCGTAAGTTACGTTTCTGAGTTACTGACTTGCTTCTTTGACGAAGTTCCAATTTTTTGGGTTCTAGTAAGATTTTTCCTAATTTTCGTTTCTTTTTCGGGTTAAATTGAATTTGTGATTTTAGCACTGTGTTGACATTTCCTTATTTCTGGAAACTAAATCGGAGATAAATGTTGGTACTCTTCTCTGCTTCTCTCTCCAATCCAACATTCATCTCTTGCAGAATTTTCTTGGTGATATTGAGTGCTGGATAGTTTCTCTAAATTTGACCTTTTAGTTAAACCATATCTTGTATGACCATTGCAATTAAATATTTGTATGGTTGTTGTGAATGATTCTGGAAAATAATTACCTTTATGTAATTCAGAAATGTTGAGACTACCATTGTCCTTGTGTCACTATTTGTCTACAATGGAAAGGTCACGGTTTGACTTTGGCTTTATATTCCAGTTGTGTCAATGGATCGGACGATTCGATGACAAACATACACAGTAAGAGCACAGAAATGAAAGAAGGTTCTTTGATTATTGGGATTTCGATAGGAGTGGTGATTGGAGTGCTTTTGGCAATAGTGACACTAATTTGTCTTCGCTATCATAAGCACTCACAGATAGGGAACAGCAGCTCTAGAAGGGGAGCAGCTTTACCTATTCGAGCAAATGGTGCTGATTCAGGTATGATATTATCAGATTCAACCATTGACCCTGAATCACCAGTGAAAGCTGGACGAAATGGCATGCCCTTCCAGATTGAAGGATTTAAGAGGAATAATGTCGTGTCAGCATCTGGAATACCAGAGTATTCTTTCAAGTATGCTTACATTAAACCTGCTGCATTGCTGACCTCACTGGTTGATGCTGAATTTTATATGCTACATTTTGTTGTGCAACAGTTGTATAAACTTATGGTACACCATTTTAAGAGCTCAAAAATGGCATTCTGAGCAAGTATGAGTTTGCCAGAAAAAATGAGTGTTCGGTAAGTGGTCATGGAATAAGTATAACCTTCAGAGCGAGGATCTAAAACTTTACAGTGAAACAAAATGGACTAGTGAGTGTAACTTGAATAGTTCATGCAAAATTTGGTACAAACACCATCTATATTCCCGTTAGTATGTTCTTCCTTTTCATTTTCATGTATTTAATTTTATTCCTGATGTTGCTTAAGCAGGGATTTACAGAAAGCAACATGCAATTTTACAACACTTATTGGTCAGGGGGCATTTGGTCCTGTATATAAAGCTCAGATGACAACTGGCCAGACTGTTGCAGTTAAAGTGCTTGCAACTGATTCTAAGCAAGGAGAGAAAGAGTTTCAGTCAGAGGTATTTTTGATTAGCTTCCATGATTCCTCACTGGAGTAGGCATTCTGAAACATACTGGTGTATATTATGATGCTACAACTTGGAGAAAACTGTTTTGCATCAGAATATCTGGGTCTTCATCTGTCAATTTAACTACTTAGCAGGGTGGCTAACTCGGCTAGTACTATCACCAAACTACTTCTTAGTTTGGCAAAAAAATTTCACGTGTTTTTATAAAAGAAAATCTAGAAACCAAGCCCTGAAGTTAGAAGCAAAACTAAACCAGTTATTTGTGCCTCAGACATAATCCAGTTCAAGAATTCAAAATAGACTAGCATGATCAATTAAGGGTACAGGGCCATTTGAAATACAAGACTCCTGGGAGATTCAACTCCTGAAGTTTCTCCAAATGTTTATTAACTCGTTTGAGAAAACAAAATTTTAACAGAAATTATACTATCTGGGGGGATTGTCCTGTACTGCTTGAAACTTGCTCTTGTTATGCCCAAGATATTGTCCTGTGCTGCTTGAAACTTGCTCTTGTTATGCCCAAGATAAGTTCTGTAATTTGAGCCTTTATTCTAAATCTTACAGCTGAGCTTACTAACTTACAGGTTATGTTACTGGGGAGATTACACCACAGGAATCTTGTGAATTTGGTTGGATATTGTGCAGAAAAAGGTCGAAATATTCTCGTATATGTCTACATGAGTAAAGGGAGCTTGGCTTCTCATTTGTACTGTAAGCTGACATCAACTCGCCTTGTAATACTATATGCTTCTTTTTTTCCCTATCTCCTGGAGGCTAGTTTGGAAGGCATTTTATTTTATGCTTCTCAAATTGGAGGTTTTATTAAATTTCAACTTAAATTGAGAATTGGATTCTCTAGATGTTTCATTTGAAACTCTTGTGCACTTACCATCATCATCAACATCCAGTTGAAATCCTGCTGAGTCGTGGGATCTGGGGTCTTGTGCACTTTAAGAGAACCTATTTCTGACAGAATTGCACCAATGATAACTTTCACTGAAAGTTGTATCCAGGAAAAGAATTAGAAACTTGTAGCAGTTTCTCCCTTGGTTTTGTTGCAATAGTGAGAGAGATACATCATTGGGATCTATTGTGTTTGTCTCATTTCTTTCTATAAATGCAGGTGAAAACCATGGGCCACTGAGCTGGGATTTGAGGGTTCATATTGCCGTAGACGTAGCAAGGGGCTTGGAGTATCTTCATGATGGGGTAACCTTGCGATGTCCTTGATTATTCCTTGTTCCTTTATACATTTATCTTAGTTCCCATACATTGTTACTGTCTTATGTACAATGAAACTAATTAGTTAATTCTTCTACTTATTGTTGTTAGGCGGTTCCTTCTATTATTCATCGGGACATTAAATCATCCAACATTCTGTTGGATGACTCAATGAGAGCAAGAGTGCGTCTCTTTGGACCTTTTAAACTTCTCCTAGTTAAGAATATGTAACATGGTTCTGATATAAATTTGGTGTCCTTTTAGTTCTGTTGTTAAAGTTGGTAAATTTAATGATGTTCCTTGAATGGCTGTTAGGTTCTCATACTAATTTGTTAGTATTGGATTTCCTATCCGCATAGGTTGCCGATTTTGGACTTTCAAGAGAAGAGATTGTAGATGGACGTGCAGTTAATATACGGGGAACTTTTGGATATCTTGATCCTGAGTATATATCTACGCGGACCTTCACTAAGAAAAGTGACGTCTATAGCTATGGAGTGTTGCTCTTTGAACTAATTGCTGGCAGAAATCCTCAACAGGGTCTATTAGAATACGTTGAACTTGTAAGCCTATCTGTTTATCTCTCGTTGTATTGGAAGTTAACTTGAGAACGACTGCACTCTTTAAACGAACTCCTTTTGAATGTAACAAACAGGCCGCACTCAACAATGAAGGAAAAGTGGGATGGGAGGAAATTGTGGATGCACGTCTAGAAGGGAAATTGGACGTGCGAGAACTGAATGAAGTGGCATCGCTTGCATATAAATGCATCAACCGAGGCCCAAGAAAGCGGCCAGTCATGAGGGACATTGTGCAAGTCCTTTCACGAATCCTCAAACTGAGGCACAAGAAAAAGCACCACAGAAAGTCTCTTTCTGCAACAACAGACGATGTTTCTCTAGATATGGATCCATCAGAAATGAAGACTCCAGTCTCTGAACGTCACCAAAGAGAGGAATCTGTGGACAGTACAGACACCTGTGAGGCTTAGATGAAGGTCTATACGTTTCGCATTAGTTACATTCTGACAAAGAAAACGAGATAAATGGAAGCAAGATTTAGAAATGGCACGAATTTTATCCATCTTGCTACATATTAATGGTAGTACCAACGAGGTCATGAACCTTTTAAGATTTTTTAGTTCAGTAATTAAGTTATGATTAAGCCACATCAGTAAAAATTAATATTTTATTACATTATTAAAATTAAAAAAATCAAAAGATTGAAAACATTGTGATTGATTATCCCTATAAATAAGGTACAACTAATTTCATCCATCTGTGCTTTGATGAGGTGACTCTCGAAGAGTAACATCGGTAAAGTTACTAAGAACGTCGAACACATTAGCTATTAAGATTTAAAAAACAGAACTCCATTATTCCCTTGATTTTAATTTCGTTAAACTTCTTTTAAACCTTTATTAATATGTGATTAATATATCATGTGGAACCTCTATCTGTCACAATAGTCTCACCCTTAGATCTTATATGTACAAATTATATTGGGATAAAGATATAAATCTCCCATATAGTTTAAGGAACTTTACAAAAACACAAGATCTTTAAAATTATCAATTTTTTTAAGTTTTGGTTTTTAGAAAATATCTTTTCTTAGGCTTTGATTAAAAAATAACGACGAAATATATACAATATAAATATGAAATGTAAATTAATCAAATGCTATTTACATAATAATTCAACCCATTTGTTAAATTAGACTCTAAATAATTAAATTCAACTTAAACTAATAATTTATTATAATTATCTTAAATTATCAATTTAAATTAAATTTAATCAATTCATGTCAAGTTTAAGAGTTGAATTGGGGTTACCAAATTAGTAAATTTTGATTACATATTTCATATCTAATGTTCATACTAGGTATATTTCGTTGTTATTTTTTAATCGAAGTATAAGAAGAGATTTTTCTAGAAAACTAAAACTAAGTTTTTTTTCGAGAATCTTAATGATTAGGAAGTTTTTCTAAGATTTCATAGTACAACTTTTATCCATTATAATACGATAATAATTTTATATATTCTTCACATAATTTAAAATAATTTGATAAGATGTTATTTGATTATATTAATTGGATCTATCTCTTTTATTTTGACTATATTTTGGGGATTAAATGGAAAATTTAATTTTTATTTTATTTTTGGAGATGACAAGTGAAAATTGCATTAAATTGGAGCATTATTGGTCAAAATTAATAATTTTAGAAAAAGTGGACAAATTATTACAGTAGATAAGACGAAATCATGCTTAACATTAGATTCACCTTCAAAGTTTGAATTCAATTATGAAACTTATTTCCAACCCTATTATGTAGGTATTTAAATATGTTTAGATGAGGATCTTGGCAACAAAAAAGGAGACTAGGTCTTAAGTAGGAATAAAGGAGAAAAACACGTGTGACACTTCTACACATCATCCTCTTTTGTTTTCTTTGTGCTTTCTCTTCATCTTTCATCTTTTCTTCTATTTTTGGTGATGGAAATAAATCTACAATGTGTGGCTAAATCCAAATATTTTGATTCAAAGAGTTTCAAAACTCTAGTTTTAACTTTTTTGAGGTTTTGTTCTAAGCCTAGACTTTATTATAATTTAAGTGTTTCTTGTTTAGAGTTCCTATATTTCATGGATAATTAATATTGATTAATTTGGCATTTTAATTTGATTTTGATTATTCTATAATTATCCATAAATTCAGTAATTTGTAATTGTCATGAAGGATTGGTACAAGTAACAAATATGTTATTTATGAATTTTCATATTTAACTTATAAAAAACAAGAAAACTAAATTGAATAATTATAGTTGTCTCAACTATTTAATTTAGGGTTTAGTGTTTTCACTAAACTTACTGCTATCATTTAATTAATATGGAATGTTATCATACCCAATCAATTGATAGTAAGTTTTGGTTTGAATAAATTAATTTACGAAATTGTGAGACTTACTATGACTATCCTAATATGTTTCAGACTAATTACTTGAATTGTGAAAATTATTCTTTTTAGACCAATGATCATTGTTACAATTAGATGAGATATTTCCCTTGAATCAGAGTAAAGTACCATTGAATTTCTCACTTCAATACTTAGTTGATTTATTTTGGTCCCTTTATTAGTTAGTTAATCATAAACCCTCTCCCCTATTTGTTTTATTAATTGAAATTAAGAAACTAGTTTTCAGTTCTCTTAGGCTTTGACCTAGTTCCACGATTACAATAAGAGTTTAGAAAATTAAAATTACTTTTGAGGGCTTCGACAACCCGATCAAAATTTTGGCTATTTTAATTTCTGAGTTTCTTTGCGTTATTTTACAGTTTACTAGTAACGTCTTGTATTTTATAACTTGTTCTTCTTAGACAAGTGAATTAAAATATAATCCAAAAATTAAGAAGAAAACAAGTCGTTTAAAAAAAGACCAAGTAAGAAAAATGCCATTCACCTCTAGCAATAAAAGTTTAGATAAATCTAACAATTGGTGAGGATTCCAATTCCAAGAAGTTGAAAAAAAAGATGGGAAATCTTAACACTAGAACATTAAGTGAGTTAGCCACATCAAATTTGAATAAACAAACTAAAATTCCAATAGGCTATAGTTTCGCAAAATTTTTGATTTGGTTACGGTTAATTCTAGCGTGATCAAGACAGAAAAATTAAATGCACAGATGCAAATCAACACCAGAAATTTGTTAACGCAGTTCGACACATTTGTCTATATCTGCAAGGCCCTCACCCAACTTAATTCTTTCATTAATGACAATGGTTTTATACAAGGCTTTATCGAGCCGACTTACTCAACCTTTTAACACTATCTCTCGTCCTCACAACCTGTGAAAGTAATTCACATCCAATAACACGACCGACTTGTGCTAACCTCAATAGAGGATTTTCTCAAAAACTTTTAATGATAAAGATAGTAAACAAACAACTCATAAATTCACTTGAGATAGAAAAACAACTTCCCTAATAAATTCAGCTCCTTCAATGACAAATCAGAAAGTTGTTCACTAAAAGTACTATTGTAGTCAACTATTACAATTTTCGCACACCACCTTCACTATCATCATCCAAATAATCAATATTCAATCACCCTAAAAAGACAACGCAATAAATGAAAAATAGCAGCTATAGATATTACGAAAACGTCTGGAGTTTTCGTACACCATAAATCACAAAGGACAACCACATAATCGATACGCAATCAACAATGAGCAACAGCACCAAAAGTATGTATAAACCAGAAAAAATAGCTACAAAATTCCCAAAGACCACCATCAATTGTTGTTAAAGTATAAAATAATATTCAATTGCAGAAAATCACAAATCACCCAACCAAAATACGCAAAAAAGATAGAGAGAAAATCATACCTGCTACACCCCTCACAATTAACAACAACATAAACAAAATAAAATTGAAGCAATAATAATTCAACCTAGGTTATGTGATACACCTGAATCTACAACTCCAACAACTCAACTCAGGTTGTGTGATACACCTAAATTGTTTGCAGTAGATAGAGTTGTATTTAACCCAAACAGTTACTTAACATGATCGAAAATCACCCTTAAAATCCTAGCTGCCAAGTCATCCAATAACATTCATTTTTCTACCCACTACACATGTGAATCCATTATCCCAAAAATAGACTATATATTTAAATCTCATCTTAATTAGGATTAAACTTATCAAGCATCTCTTGGAAGAGTCCCACATAAACTCAGCTAAGCCCAATTATCAAATAATGTCCAAAATTAAATAACAAGATATCATAACCTATATCTTAACAATCTCCCCCTAAAGTAGATAATTGGACATATAACGTTGAATTCACAAACCAAAAAAGAACTGCCCCTTAATCGGTCCATAGGATCCAAACATAAGCAATTATCCAAAAATACAAATATTCAAAATTAACATAACCCAAGCAACAAATCAAAAACAAATGTTCCAACATAGTGTTCTTCCCCTTGGTACAAAAGATGTCAAAGAGTACAATCAAGAAGCATATGAAAACAGAAGAACCCTTTGCTTCGATTGACAAAGAGCATCATTTCCCTGAAAGACACTCTCAATCCTGTCGATTTTAGTAACTAAAGTAGTACGCAGATTGATGGATAAAGAAGTCGATGCATCAGAAGGTCCAGACGGAGTATAGGGCATATCAACCACCAGAACATGCTTATTCCACATTCAAAATCCTTCGCAAGATATTCATCAATGTCACCGGTTCAAGAGCACTCAAATCCAATAAAGGAACACCATTTGCATATAGAAATTAAGTGATTAAGCATGGAAAGTATAACAAGGAATGAGGCTTATCAATAACTGCCAACATTGCTCCAATGATAAGTTTGCCACATTGAAGTTTTCCCTAGTTCCAATGGCGTAAACAAGCTTAGCTTATGCAAGATAAACCAATACCACATGCGTACTTAGCAACCAATTTGCCAAAATCAACTTATGAATAATAAAGTTATTCTACATCAGCATAGAAGCATGCAAAACAGAAGTTGATGACCAAGCAGTTAATCTTCCTCTAGTTAATGGCCAAGTAGTTAGTCTTCCTCTAGTTAACACAACTGTCTTCATATCATTTGGCGTATTCCAATCCTCACTCTAAGTAAGATTCCTAATCAGATTATCAAATCCCAAAAATAAATTCAATCTATCGGGATCAAATGGAATCAATCTATCTTCCACATACACCATTTGATAGCACACAACATATTCAGTAAAGAGATTGTTATCCAAGTTACAGTAAAATTCTTTTACTGAATCAGAATCAAAGTGTTGTGGTAACAATGCAGCTTGCAATAGATTTCTTTCAAACATCGGCACATCTAAACAAAACAACTAAAATTCGTCCAAGTTTATCGGATGGTCAAGAACTAACTTGATGTTCACGATAGTGTCTGATTTTTGTGCTGCTGCGGAAGTGTAAAATTTATAGTATATAGTGTCATTAACCAACATTTTGAGTAGGTGGCCTTGATGTGGTGGTTAAACTGAATTCTGAGCCAGTTTCTTTGTCAATTTTCTAGGAGCAGCAATAGGGGCAGTCGGTGGTGGTACAATTGTGGAGCTGGGGAACAATATCTTCAATGAGAGCCTCGTTAGTATCTAAATCAGAATTTTCTATCAAAAATAACATACATAGATAGTTGGACAGATTTCTGAGCCAGTTTCTTTGTCAATTTTCAAGGAGCAACTATAGTATATATTTTTTAGTGGATACATATGAAAGAGTAGATATTTTGTTCTCCACGAGCTCTAAAATAAAGTGATACTTCAAGTCAATATGTTTTGTTCTCGAATGTTGAACTAAATTTTTGGAGATGTCTATAATACTCTTGTTAT
Source organism: Erythroxylum incrassatum (assembly GCA_026546855.1). Taxonomy (NCBI): domain Eukaryota; kingdom Viridiplantae; phylum Streptophyta; class Magnoliopsida; order Malpighiales; family Erythroxylaceae; genus Erythroxylum; species Erythroxylum incrassatum. The sequence goes on along the minus strand of JANVCL010000214.1, from coordinate 40,915,866 downwards.
CACATATGATTGTCAACACATTTTGATTTATTCCATAATCTTCTAACATTTGTTATATCCAAAGAATTTGTGAACAACAACTACCTACAACAATATATTCCACTTCTACTGTTGACAATGAAATAAAATTTTTCTTTTTATTATACCACGAAATCATATTGTTAACAAAGAAGAAACAGTCCCCTGAAGTGCTTTTTCGATCATCTAAATTTTCAGCCCAATCCGCATCACTATACCCGGCTACATAAGATGTAGAATCATATGTATGCCAAATTCTAAATTTAGAACTACTGCTGACATATCTGATAATCCTCTTTACTGTTGTTAAGTATGTCTCTTTCGGGTTGACTTGATAGTGAGCACATACTCTAATGCTATAACAGATATCCGGTCTACTTACGGTTAAATACAGTAGACTACCAATAATACTTCCATATAAGTTGACATCAACACTTTTTCCATTTTTTATCTTTGTTTAACTTCATAGATACACTCATAGGAGTTCTAGCATGCCGAGCATTCTCAAGTCCAAACTTCTTTACTACATTCTTTGCTTATTTTGTTTGCGATGCAAAGATACCATCCTTCATTGTTTAATTTACAAATCCAAAAAGAATTTCAATTCACCAACTGTGCTTATCTCAAATTCATGTGTCATTAGATCTTCAAATTCATCCACCATTTTAGGATGAGTGGAACTAAACAAAATATCATCAACATAAATTTGTGCAATCATCAAATTAGATTTGAATTTTTTAAGAAATAGGGTCTTGTCATCACTACCTCTTTCATAACCTTGCTTGAGTAGGTATTGAGTGAGCCTTTGATACCAAGCCCTTGACGCTTGTTTGAGACCATAAAAAGCCTTCTTTAGCTTAAAAACATGATCAACGTGGACTGAACCTATGAATCCTTTCAATTGCTCATCATATACCCTTTTTTGATTCAAAAATGCACTTTTCACATCCATTTGATAAAGCTTGAAGCCTTTTACACACACTATACCCAAAAGTAGTCTAATCGACTCAAGTCTTGCCACTGGTACAAAAGTTTCATCAAAAGCAATTCGTTCAATCTGAGAGTAGCCTTGAGCCACCAACCTTGCTTTATTTCTAGTTACATTATCTCTTTCATCATTTTTATTATGAAACACCCATTTTGTTCTGATCACATTCACATCAAATGGTCTTGACACCGATTCCCAAACATCATTGCGAGCAAATTGAGTCAATTCTTCTTCAATAGTTGTTGTCCACAACTCATCTCGTAAGCCTTCTATACAATTTTTAGACTTGAATTAAGAAGTGTAACATAAAAGTCCCACAAATTCATGATAATCAACTCTCTTTCTTTCCCTTATTTTTCTTCTCTCACTGATTTCTCCAATTATGTTTTCAACTAGATGACCTCTTCTAATCCGTGAGGGAGGATCCCTATTCAAATCATCTTCTCTTGAATTTTGATTATTTAAAGGAATTATTTTTGCATAAGATGTCTTGGTTCTTGTATCATTGCTTGTTTGAGCTGGACTGCAAGGCTAGTTTTGTGATTTTTCTTCTACCATTTTACCATTTAATTGAGACACATCATCTATGTAACATCCCACCCCTGACGGGAAGGGTAGTAGCGTAATTTGGTATAGGATGAGATTGATTGGGACTAATTAGGATTGTCCATGCATATTGGTCTTTGTGAACAGTGAAATTTGTGCACATGAAAATACCTGTACATGCATTCATGACATTTCCAGTATTTGTGCCTAATGACATTTGGTTGTAAATAACGTGGTAATTGTATTTGAAAAATTATTTGGAGTGATCCATTGTGTGTTTTACATTTTAAGGGAATTTTTTGGATTTTTCCGGAGAAAATTCCCGGACCGGAAAAATCGCCAAGTGGCGAACCAGTTGATTTTCGGTATCGAAAATTTCTATCCAATGGCACTACAATATTGGGTATATTATTTTGGGATTTAAATTAGGGCCATTGGACTTGAATGAGTCAAATTTCATTAGGGTTTCTTAATAAATCCTATTACATGTTTTTGTCTTTTGCTTATTTTGTCTTTTTCTTCAATATGACACTTGTCCTACACATTTTAAATGCTTTTGTCTTATTCCTATCATTGTATTTTCGGTGACTTCAAAGTGAAGGAATGAGAAAGATGAATTTTTGCTTGCTTTTGGCTCCTCCATCCGAAACCTCTCTTCCTTCTTCTTCATTTGGTTTCTTTATTTAGTTTACCTAAAGAATTACTCTTCTCTTCTCCCTTAAGTGCCTTCCTAGCATGTATACAAGCTTGAGTGTTCTACCTCCTTTACATGGTGATGATTGTGAGTGATGTTGGGAAGAAGATGATGATCGTTGGTGATAGAGTAATGTAGGAAGTTTGTGAGAAGTTGGATAAATTGAAGAAGATTAAAGCTTAAATAGGTAAGAGTATGTTCTATGTTTGTTGCATGTATAATTGTGACATCTTGTGCATCAATTGCATGAAGTTGTGCTTTGACTAGATGGGTATGTAAATTGGTTATTTAATTGATGGTTGATTGATCAATTGATAGGGTAAAACCTAATGAATGTAAGTAGAGTTGTTAAGATGATTAAAAGTGAAATTATACTTAAAGATTAGTGTAAGAAGTGTATGAATGATTAAGTGAGTGTTGCTGCCATGTTTATGGCTAAGTGCTTAAGTGGATGATTGAATGAAATATTGGTTGATTGAGTGATTAAATTTAATGCTTATGGATGTAGGAAGGGTGTTAGAATGAAAGGAATGGGTTTGGATATAAAAGCTGAAAAATGGAATGTGTATAAGTGTCAATGTTTTTGCCATAACTAATTGTGTGGTTAAGCAAATGAGGTGAGGTTTGTGCCAAATTAAACTTTAGTTGTTTGGCTACAATTTCTTGTGAAATAAGTGTTGTCTAATTGTAGCATTAAGAGGTTGAATTTGTGCCTTGAAAGTCATTGCTAAGGGGCTGTGTGAACAGTACCCGAACTAGAGAATCTGAAATTTTGATGATTTTTCTAGATTGATTTAGAAGGAATTGGTGAAAATGGTCTTAATGAGAGTTGAAGCCTATCTTGTTAGCTTTCCATTGCCACTGATTTTGCAATTTTTCGATATGTATGTTGGGAGTTATGACTTGTTGAATATTGACTGGTTATGTGCATTTTGGTGAAACCTAGCTCCAAGTGTAGGTTTTGTGAGTATTGTGATTGGAAGCTAAATTAGGGATTTTTGTGATTCGAATTGGCTCAAGTGATCTTCTGAAAAGTTGTAGAGGAAGCAATTATCTTGAAAATGAGATATACTATGCTATTTTTGGATATCAGAATTGGGAGTTATGAATTTTCAAAAACTGAACCTAAGTTAGGTTATTGAGTAATGATCAGGGCAGCCACTTGTATGACAGTTTTGAGTTTGTTAGAGATGGAATTGTCTTTGAAGCCCTTCATGAGAAGTGTAGTATTGTGTTTGATCTTTTCATGGGTATAAAGTAAGCAATTTTTTGACATTTGTGCAAGGAGTTATGATTTTTAGAAGACTGCTATTCAGTTCAGGTGGTTTCAGTGGGCAGACTCATTCAATGAATTTTTTGACCTATTTAGCAATTGAATTGGGATACATGTTGTCCATGAAAGTTGTAGGATACAGTCTGATCTTTCAATTGGCATTTATTTTGTAATTTTTAGCAAAAGGAATGAGAAGTTATGGATTTTGGAAAATGCTGCACTGTTTTAGAACCCAATGACTAGGCAGTAGCTTTGATTGGATTTTTGACACCCTTAGGGGTGAAATTGATTTTTGTGTTCTTCATGAAACTTGTAGAGTTTTTCACGATCTTTCCAACGAGATATGGTTTGTAATTTTCTGCATTGTATGCAAAGAGTTATGGGTGATTGAATTTCGGTTGGAAAAATAGGAAAAAGAGAAGGAAGAAGGCAGTGGCTCGCGGTCACGAGTATCTCGCAATCGCGAGCTAATCGTTTGTGGAAACGGCTCGCGAGCGCAAGTCGGTCGCGATCGGGACCGGCTTGTTTGAAGCCGCACTCGCCTCGCGAGTGCGACGTCTCGCGAGTGCGAGATGTGTTTTATTTTTTATATTAATTGATTTTTTTTTCTTTTGCTCATATCTTTTCCATCCGA